>JAWDGP010003066.1:1225000-1277500 GCA_033675545.1 Elysia crispata | reverse complement strand
TGATGATAGTTATGATGATGATGATGATGATGATGATGATGATGATGATAATAAGGATGATGGTGATAATTACAAAAATCATAATGATAATTTCTATACCGCCAAATCGTATCGGACTATCAGATGATTCTTTCGACTTCGAAGTGAGCAGTAGATTCGTCGATGAAATTCTAGCTCTGTAGTGCTCCCGTGGTGTTACATTTCATTATATCACTAATATAAATCTGAATTTAAAACATTTATTATTCCCATTTAACCAAAAATCTGCGCTCGAAACATAAAAAGGATGATTCCCTGGCAGAAATCATGCTAATCAGACAGCACGCAAAGACAAGTACGTCTATGTGGTACAGTGTAGTAATGCTTTAAAATAAAACACTAAGCATATAACAACAGGCTATTAAAAAAAATTAACGCGTTTCTTTTAAAAATAGAAGATGAATCGTCCTTTAGATCATCTTCTTCCGAAATAACAAAGTGGTTTTTCTAACAGAAAAAAGATTGAATTACTGTTAAAAAAATCTTAACCATATTTTTTTTATTTGCTTGCAGAAAAGCTTTACAAAATTGATCACTCATGAGTTTAACTCACTGAAATCGATTTCTAAAAACATCGTATGTAAATTCCTTTAACGTGGTTTATTGTTTTCTAAGAAATTTATACATTTTAGTATCACTTTCTCGATCGCCGAGTCTCCAGATAGAATTATAATTTGAAAACCTTGTTTATCCAGGCTTAACTGAGCTCTAAACAGAAAACTAGACAATTTTAAAGATTTCAGTTTTACAAGGTCAACGATTCTCTTTCGGTAAAGTTATAATTATTAATTGAGCAAATTCTTCAAAATAAATGATAAAGCGGAACTTCCTTCTTATTCCAACTTTTGATTGTTTTACCTCTCTTTATCTACTAGTAAGTATCAATCAATCGCAGACTTGAAATAATTGTCAGAAAATAAGGCGACACGTTTAGTTAAGGCTTAAGTTTTATAAATTTGAATGCGAAAAACTGGTGTATCGAATGAACGTTTCGTTATTAATCTTTGCCAACAGAGATGTCAGACTAGTATGTCTCTTGTCTGATGTGTACCATGAACATAAAGTTGATATTTGGGGTTCAAGGTTGCAGTGTAATTCAAGAGAGAATATATCACAAAGAACTGATGAAGGTCAAATTTTACACTGATATGGGAATAAAAGCATTTTTTCATTGACACAATATTCACCTTATGTAATTTAACTACCTTTATTTTGGATAGTAAAATAAACCATAGAACTGTATCAATTCACAAATGAAAGTTAAGCTTGAATATTGTTTGAAACTACACTATGAATTAAAACACCCACTTTTGATATACATTTACTGATGACCTGTTGGATTATTATGTTAAAAAGTTTTAAATGCGATCTCAGGATTACCAGAAACAAAAACAAACTAACAAACAAACAAAAACCAACAACTCACAAACAAATGGAAAGTTGTTGTATTAATAAAATGTACAAAGTAAAGGGATCGTTTCCTTAGAATCAAATCTTAAAACGCTAAAATATAAAAGTGAACTTCTTCTTTAAATCCCCAATACTCTTTTTGGACATCTTGAAAATGTTTAAGTCTGTTTCTACCTTGCTGCTTCCTAAAAATTGCGATCACAAACTTACTGCCTGAAAGTTCAAGAATGTAATAATTCTAAAACGTCTTCCGTTTTTCTCCGAAATGCCTTAGACTCCAGTAAAGCTTATTATTTTAAATACCTAAGTAGCTTTATGAGCGCAACAATTGAAAGATCAACTGTTACTTAATTAAGTTTAAATACGAGACGACATTAGAGTTGAAAACTCCAGGATTGAATATAAGCAGATTTAAACTTAAATTTGATACGTTCATTATATATATATATATAAGATCGCAACAACCGTCTCATTGATCTTCCTTGAGAGAAATATCGTTTATTAAGATTAAGGCCGCTCCGGACTCTAAACTTATCTCTAAAAATATATCAGATTTTGTACTCTTTCAAAAGAGTGATTTGCGGTGTTATAAATTGCTGGGCGTAATCTATACTGAAATATTATTTTTTACTTCAATGGCCGTAATGATGAAAGCAAGGAGGTAATGAGGGGCCCACAGAAAGTATTCATTTGAAACAGAAGAATAAAGCGGAGATGTGGAAAAAAATATAACAAAATTAGTATGAGGTAGGAAAGAGGGGGCAAATATCTAGGACAAGGATGACCAGGAGAAGTAATGAAAGTAAATGATAATTATCAGAGTAAATAAAAAAAACGCTTTTAACAGGGCATATTCATTGTTAAATTTGGAGAAACGATTATTTCATTCAGAACTGTTGCTGACTGTTTCTGTCTTACTGTCCTATATTGAACTTAGATCCACACTATATTTGTATGTTTTTTTGTTTTTTTTTTAGTTTTCCTCTCAACCCTACCCCTGATTAATAAAATAATCTGCTTCCAGCAGATACAAACTTTGTGAAACTTTCAAGTCTTCTTTTTTGATACACGTTTTTAGATTGATGACATACTATCTGCGCTAAATTGTTATTAGAGTTTTTCCACACAGCTTTCATTTCTCATTGAAAAAATTTTTTCTGCATATAATGAGACGTAGGACAGAGCACTATTAGAAACATTTTTATCGTCACGTAATGATGGCAATAATAATAATAATAATAATAATAATAATAATAATAATAATAATAATAATAATAATAATAATAATAATAATAATAATAATAATAGTAGTAGTAGTAGTAATAATAATAATAATAATAATAATAATAATAATAATAATAATAATAATAATAATAATAATAATAATAATAATAATAATAATAATAATGATGATGATGATTATGATGATGATGATGATGAGGAGATGATAATAATGATACTATTAACCATAATTATTTATTTTAGCAGAACAATATACAACGAGTGTTGGGTGCTACCTCAATAATTATGTCATTGAAATAGCGCTGCGGCGCACGTTCGCTTGTAAAGGAAGAACGCTGAGTGCGCTACATAGATTTATGTTCAATTGAGAACATCCTTCCACCTTGGAACATTGCCTTAGAGACGTGAAAAATTGCTTCGCAAGGAATTGTGTATAATAAGAGTAAAGCCTGCTGGGACGTGGACGCTTTGAGAATGTAATGAGGCCCGAGCAAATGAGTCGTATATTACACAGAAAGCTATTTTCAGCTTGAAGACAGGAAGCAACGGATAAAAAGGATAGCGAAGAAAATGTTAATAATAGAATTAGGGTAAAGCTCTTCAGCAAGGGCAGTTTGTGTCCTGTATTTTCGGAGCCGATTTGCCACACCGATTTTTGGAGTTTCTTTCTTTTGCTCAGAAAAATTGAAATATTTTCAGTTCTATTGCGGTAATCTTCAAACAATCTGAAAACCTGTATTCGTGTGTGTTCTTTTATTTCTTTTATTTAGTGCAGGCTGCATTGACTTAACAGCGTGTTGCGGATTGTTTGCGGAGGCTGTCTTTCAGGAAACAACGACAAAAAATTTAATCTTTCTCCAAACCTCGTCTAGAGAGAATTTCGTCTTTTTGAAAATCAAGGCCATAGTTTAATCGAGACTCGGTAAACTCTTTCTCGAGCCGACTACTATGGAATGTACTCAGAACTAACTAATGGCTATCAAGGGTTCTCATAATACAAAAAATGTCTTTTTATCGCTGCTGCAATCATCATACATTTCATGTTGAGCTCATCTATCTAAATTTTTAGGAAAACAATATTAACATTACGCAATTATAGATTAAAGTTTCAACTTTTACGGCCTACCTGTCATAATGGAACAAAAGAAAACAAAAAAAAACAAAAAAACAAAACAAAACAAAACAAAACAAAACAAAAACCGGATGCTTTTCTTATCAGTCTCATAAAGTTCTTAAAAATCTTTATTTTGTTGAATTAAGACAATAAACCTATGATATAACAATCATAATAATGCAAGGTAAAAGCACAAAATAAGTGAACATGTAATGTTGTGCAATTTGGCCCTTCGATTGAATGACTTGGATTTTATTAACGATGGGCTGAACCTGAGATTTTTTTTTAATGGGGAAGGGGGAGGGGGGTTAGAAGTGGTGGTGGCCAAATAGACAGTCAAATTGACTCGTCTCCCTAAAACATATATTTTAATTCCGAATGGGGAACTAAATTGACACTACGTTTTGAAGCTTTATATTTTCAATGAATAAATTTTCAATTGTGGAGGCATCTGATATAGTAAGAACGTTATCTGTGGAGACTGCGAACAAGCACGAAAAGCTCCATGAAAAGTCCCTTCATGCGGAGTAACAGAGGTTTTCCAGTGTAAGCTCGCGCTCCACTTTACAAATAGATTTAACCCGTGTGTGGCTCTAGCACCTTTTCAAACTATTTCTATCATCATTCTTTTTATTCGCACGAAATTTATAGCCGCACGGTCTTGAAGCACGAAAGGCTTTTTCTTACAATCTGAATACATTTTGAATGTCTTGATATTCGTAACCTGTGGACATGTCATGGGTTTTATTCAATATATTCAGATAACGTTCCCAATTTAAATAGGAGCTAGAAACTACACCACCTTTGGAATCTTGTTCAAATTGTCTACTCCGCGACTATATGAGTCTTGACGGAGGGTTTAGTGCCTTTGTGTTACCAGAATATAATCCCATTATAATCTCTATCAATCATACCTGTATATTTGTCTCTGAATGTTAAAAATGTTAAAAAAATTGCACACTCAGATAAAAATTGTCTATGATTTATTTTTTGCTAATTTTTTTTTTTTTGTTTCAAATATCATAGCCGATTTCGTTTATATCGAACAGAATATTTTTTTTCTAAATTACTGTAGACGGGCTTCCCCTATATAAATGAATTATTTTAAAGTACCAATTTACAGAGCTTAAACAGAACTAACCGTTAAACCAATAGAAGAAATCAACTGCATAATTCGAACTAAAGACGTTATGGTTTTAGAGGTTGAAATCAATGTCTCCTGTTCGAACCAACAGTTCGATTCCAAAGTTAGTTGTGAAAATCGCTGACAGTGTGCCAGCTTATTGCCGTATGTTGAATATTCTAGATAATTGTCACTTTTCTTTCCTGGCTCATCTTACGAAGATAACCCCAACCAATATTTGAATTATCTATTTAATCTTCAGATTCTAGAACCTCGAGTTAATGCAAGTGTGTTTTCGAACTTTTCTGCTCATTCAGTACACTACAGACTTTACAGTGTTAAATATAAAAAAACTTACTGTGTATGTGTGATTTTTGTACTAGGCATTATTTCACATTCATTTACATACTCTCTCTCCCTCCCTCTCTCTCTTTCTCTCTCTCTCTCTCTCTCTCTCTCTCTCTCTCTCTCTCTCTTTCTCTCGCTCTTTTACTCTCTTTTTATCTTACTGATTCTCCCCCATCCTCCTTTCCAACCCTTTCAATATATCAATATTAATCAGTTTGATAAACCATCTACACCTCTCTTGCTGTTTTAGAATTTGTACGTCTCTATTTTAAAGAGGAATTTACAGCTTGCGATTTCCTTAATATGCACTTTTAGTTGTATTGTTTATACTCTCGAAAACAGGCAGCTGATGTTTAAACACATCTGTGATAAGATCGTGTCTTCACGATCAATTGAAGCAGGCATTGAAAACACCAGAGTTATTTTAAGATTAGATGGCTGAGAACAAACTGTCTGAGGCTATAAAGACAATATTTAATAGAGAGCATTACTTTACAGAAAGCTAGTGACAGACAAGAACTGGCTGCCCGACAATTACATGGAATTCCTTCTTGTGGCTTACATGTAACCACAATGATCACAAGAGACGGTTTCGTGAGTAAAATAAAGACAACCAAAAACAGACAATCCCATTAGTCCGTGTACCTCAGAGTCGGCTTAATGCATGCTTTTTGTTTTTTTAGGCTCGCTTCTCGAATTACATATTTCGAAAATAATACTGAATACGAAGTCATACTTATATTTAGATTACTGAAAATATCAGTTCATAGGACTTTGTTTTGCTCTCTTAGATAGATTTTTTAAATTAATGCAATATGTAATAAAGATAATTATGGAACATTCAGATTTCTTACTCCTGCAAGTAATTTTATCTTAACCTAATAGGGTCTCTATTCCATAATAACGTTGTTTGTGCACTTTCGTTGTACCAGTAAAAAATTTCAATTTTTGGCTTTTAGCATAAATGGTATGATTTCCCTTAAGAAAAAAATAAAAATGTATAGTATTTTAAATATGTATTTTCATTCATAAAAATGAATCCTTAATTTCAACCGAACATTCACCGCAGAGTTCAAATATTTGCTTTGTGATATGTTTTTTCTTTCTTTCTATTAAATCAAGTCAGATGCTTTGAAAATTAAAAAAAAAATTATATGAAGATCGTGTTGTTTCTCACACTTTAATATCCATACGATTGAAATGGCATGAAGAAATAAGATACGCGATGATATAATTTTATATTATATAATACAAGCTGGAAAATAAGCTGTTGCCCATGGCCGATAATATTGTTTCCTCGCTAGGCGTAATCCATCACAGAATTGATCTCTGGATCTTTTGCTGCAATACGCATAATACCCAGATAGTTTCAGTGCAACATTATAGACGCCTTTGTATCTTGGTTGGGTGAAAAAAATTGTAAATGCATAAGTTATCAAACAATTTCGCCATTTTTATCACAGATTAGTGCGGTCTTTTGTCCCACTCTCAAGTAGTATTTTTTTGCAGTTTAAAGAGTCGCATTTGAAATTTAAAAAAAAATATTTGTAAATAGTGCCTTCAAAAGACTTCAATTGAAAGAAAACAAACGTTACTTATTTCAGCAACAAGCTTCGAAATGTCTTTAGATTCAAGAATAAGCATATGCATGTTTTTTACTGTGGGTTCACATTTGTTTTGTGGTTGAAAAAAAAATAAAGGTTTGAAGACTTTAAGCTAATCAGTCTTCGTCGAGATGGCATTCTCTACACGTCTGGCTTCTGTTTTCTTTTCTAGCGCCAAATGAGATTACAGCCGTTGGACAGGGACACAAGAAACGAGCACAAGGAAAAATATATGGACATGCACCCAGGGATAAACAGAGATGATTGATCAGTTAGAAGCTGGACAGGTTGTGCGCTTGATTTATAGCTCTTTTATGATGCACAAGACAGCTGCGGCAATATTTAACATGATGTCTAGCTGCTTTATTTGTGGTGCACTATTCTGCTCGTTACAAATTGACATCATTATGTACGATTTTCTATTGAAATCCAGCTCTATTCTGCATCTAGTAATACATGCACGCTGAACAATTTTAGATTGTAAACACGTTGTTACATAATTATATAGTTATTTTGTCCATACGATATTTTTCCCTGTCACTATTTTTCCGAGAGCGAACTTATATATAAAAAAGTTGAACTTTAACGAAACATAAGTTCAAATTGTGGCGTGCCAGCCAGTGACCAGTTGTAGACAACTCCCATAAAATTAAAGCTTCAAAAAATCATCTCGGCTTGCCAATCATTTGAAGAGGGAAGTTGAAATGTATCTCCAAATATATTACTATTTTGTTGGGGTTTTTTTATATTTGAAAAACTACTATGATATTTAAGCAAAATAAATGCTCGAGTAATGCACGTTTATAATGGGCACCTCATTATTTGCACAACTCAACTGAACAAGGCCAAAAACTGTCAATTTATTTTTATTCTATCCTTATCTTCATCTGTTATCTTCATTATCAATATCACTAGAGAGCAAGTCTTAGGTTTGTATTCGAATGTTTTGTACTTTAGATAAGTAACATGCTTTTCGGGTAAAAGTTAGCAAAAAAGGTAAAAAAATGCATGCCAAGCTCTTAAGTTTGAGTCTCCATGTGATTTGAAAGAGTTCTTTAACGAGACGTGCCTTACTAATAGCTAACGTAAATCCAAATGCAACTTGACACAGGCTGATTTCCCAGAGCTAAGAGAATGTCTCCAAGGTGTTGCGCTGCTGTGGCCTAAGTGCCTCAACGTTGTTTCCCAAAAATTGCCTTGAGATTTGCTGTGTTTTCGCTCCTTATGGCTATCTTTCTTTTGTACTGACCGGTGCCTTCTTTCAAATCTGGCTTTTTAAGATAAGTGATCTCCACGGTGTTTGTTTTCTTTTAAATTATCGATTGATTTTACCATAGAGGTCTTCAGCAGAAGAAAAATAAGAAAAAAAAAATTTTTTTTCGAATGTGTTTCAGTGCAAATGAAAAAAAATCGAAAGGGCTCTGAGATTGTTTGCGAGCTAAGACTTTTCGACCGTGCCTCCCACTAAACTTTCTCTTTCCTTTTCCCTTTACAAATTTTCAACAAAACAAGGTTTATAAAGCGTTAACGCAGACTCAAAATTTATAATGATATTAAAACAATATCAAAGCTGATTTACAAAGAGCTTTTTCGGCGACAATCAGCTCAATCTAATATTAACTTGATAATGAATGTGTAAAGATAGCGCCTTACAAACGTATGTTGCTACAACATGCGATTTCGTCGATGTTCTTTGGATTCAATAGCGATAAATAAGATCCTTAAAAATAATTTTCTGGAAAACGATTCCGATTTTCTATAATACAAAAAAAAAAAACTTCTATAAATATACAGACTTTTTTTCTTCATTTCATTTTCCATGTTTTTTTTTTCTTCTTATTTAGAATTCTCTTATCGCCTTTCTCTTCTTTTGCCTCATCACTTTTCTGTTTTTAATTCTCTAATACTTCTTCCGAATTTTTTTTTCTATTTCACCTTCTCATTTATCTTCATTATCTATAAGGTTTATGCATACAATGCAGATCTTTTCCTACATCCCGTTTACCTCTCTCTATCTCTCTCTCTCTCTCTTGCTCCCTCTCTCTCTTTCTTTTTTTTGCCTTGCGCATAGTTTTCCTCTCGGATGAAACATATCCCAAGTCATTACCCACAATTTACAAAGATGTTTGATATGCCAGAAGCTAGAACGCTAAAGAGAATAAAAGGTGGTGGCTGATAATGTGAAGTCTCAAGAGATTAATAAAATCTAAGAATGCTGTTAATTGTTTTTTTTTTAATTGAACATAAACTATTAGGTAAGGCTGTGTGTTTTTCAATGAGGATAGTAGTTTTAAATTTTTTTACATGCCCTAATTATTTTTAGAGTCTTGAACGGGAAAGATTAAGTCAACAACCAAGTTAACATCCTAATGTTAATCTTTTTAATGGCAATTGCATTATAATGTTTCAAACTTATAAAGAGGATCTGATGAGCTCAATAATGTTAATCAGTTAAATAAAACTTTTGATATTCATCGGTGACATTTTGCCGAGTGCGCTTATTTAATTTAAAGGCGATTACGCCGGATGTAAGAGAACAGGCTATCCGTTTGGTTAATAAAAGGAAGCTATAAATGTGTTAAAATAAATATATTTTCAGAGGACATTTAAACAAAAAAGAAAGAGTTAAGAACAAGAAAGTAGAGGTATTGCTTCGCAAACAGTTGAAAAGCATCTGGAATGAGATCAGTCAATGGCCAATGTCTGGGCATGACATGAAGTAGACCAGATTTAATCGATGGCATCATAGAATATAATCATCGCCTGACCTTTGCGTTACTTTAATCCTTATCGGGCACTCCCGATTTGCTGATAAGGCAGTTGAAGAATCTCTATAGTTTATTTTTTTTTTATTTGGCTTGCTACGTTTTAGTTTTATGCCCTTTAGGTATTGGCAGCTGTTACTGACGCCACAAGGAAGTTGACCCTTGTGTTTGATCTGGATGCCAAGCGATCGATCAGTGGCACCACGAATATATCCAAGTTGATCGATATAGAAATATCTATTATTAGTTTCGTTTCTATAATAATTATCCATAAGAGAAAATAAAGCGAAGAGAGGCGTGCAGTTTTAACTATCTTTTTGGGCGGAATAAAAAAATATGTTGGACAAGAGCTACTTTTATGAATCAATTTACTAGAATCAAGTCTTTTAATAAAACTCAAATGCTTTCAGGCAGCATAGAATGTGTATTCTTGTCTTGGTCGGTGTTTGTAATTATGTGCAGTACTTTGTTATACATTAAACAAATTGATAATTATTTTGTCTGTTTCACTGATGATAAATTTATTATGTGGACTTATCCTATCACATAATAAAATTCTATAGAAAAGAATTGTGATGACATTTTGCGTTTATGTTTAGAGATTCAGCAAAAGAGCAATTAAGTCACGAGCTGCTTTCTGACTACGGAAAGTATAATTTAACCCTATGGCGGACCATGCATGTTGGTTTTCATCGCCCTAAGAGTGTGAACTTTATTCTCCCACGCTGAATCACGTTTTTATTAAAAGATTGAGACTATTGCAGGTTTTTAAGTAAAATAATAAAACAAACATAACTATCCAGACAGTCAATAAAACGCTGAATTTCCATTGTTGATTGTCAATTTAACTGAAAAGAATAAGAGAGCATAAATTAAGTTATTTTTATCCTGATGACATATTGAGTTTGATCAATGCCAGTGACTTTGAATGTAAGAACTGATATTAGACCTTACCAGCCGTACACTGTTTGATCAAGTACATGTGCCTTGAGCAACCAAGCTATATTGTTTATAATATTGTTAATGAAGAGTAAATTGATCATAACCTCTCTTCAGCTTCGTTTTTTTATCTTTTAAGACATGCAAAAAACTAATCTTGATTTACTCATAAGGATATTAGCATAACGCCTATAGGATAAGATTACGTCTAAGCCTAAAATTGCTCAATTGTTAAAGTAATGCAAAAAACATCTCAGCAAAATTTGATGTATCAAGGAGAATATTAATAGAATTTAAAGCAATATAAATACATTTTTTTTTATTTACACAATTTTAAATGCACGAGCAAGTGGTAAATAAAAAGCAGTTATTAATTTTGATAACATTCCAAAACATTCTTGAAAAACTAGGAAGGAAAGGCTGTTAGAGCGGACATGGGCATTTACCCATTCTTGGTTTCCATCATGTGAGAAACGGTAAAAAAACCCCGCCCATTTTAACCACATGAAAGATTATTAATTAAAGATTTCCCTAAGATGTAATTCTTTTCTTCTCTTTTTTCTTATTCTCGCTTTCTCCTTTTTTCATATTATGCAAATTAAGTTGTAAGTGGGTAGTCGCCAGCTCAATGCCATCAGAATCTTTCAATTTCATGATTGCAAGAAAGTAATGAAAAGGAAAAAAAATTAAATCGAATCAATTCAATTGATATTCTTCCTTCTCCTCTCTAGTGGAATGGAGTTATGCCTGGAAATGCAACCCACCCTTTGATTACATCAGGCAGAAGATATTTTTCAAGACAATATTAAACTTAAAAATGTATCTGTCATCTAATTCAGAGACTATCTTCGTTTAGGATTGAGTCATCATATTTTTTTAATCTCTGACCTATACACAAAGGGTAACACCATTTTCCGGCAAAGCAAAGTTTTTCATTTTAAAAAAAATGAAAGAGATAGAAATCTAGTTCAACATCGTAAAATTTTCACTCTTTTCATCATCATCGCTTGCAAAATGCACCGTTTACACAAACTGTTCTCCCAACATGCTGTAATCGCCATCTTGAGTCTTATTCATCATTTTCAGCTGGAAAGATAAATTATGGTAATCGGAGCTGTGAACTGAGTAAACTGAGGTGGGTCATCAGATTATTAACCCAATATGATATCCCCCGCTACCAGGATATAAATTACTTGCACTAGATGTCAGATGGTTTTCACTATCTTTTCTCGAAGAAATCCCATTTGTTGCGGATTGTTTTTGAGCCGTTTATGGGTTTGCACCCTTTTCCACAGTATTATAAGATTTCATTCATCCTCTTATTGAATTCCACCATTTTTTCCTGATTTTTTTCCACATAACTTTAATCCTTCAATATGTTTTACCATACATGCCAATATACTCATTATTTCTTACGCCCGCCTGTCTTCCCTCCTTCTCCCCATCTCTCTCTTTCTCTCTCTCTCTCTCTCTCTCTCTCTCTCTCTTTCTCTCTTTCTCTCTCTCTTTTGTTAATAAGTATAATTGCCCTCTCTGTCCTCCCCCTCCATCTCTTCCTCTTAATATATTACATTTTGTATCTTTCCTGTTGCCTTTTGCTACCTTCCATCTTCTTTCTAAGCTGCTTTGCTCCAATGTAAGACTTCAAGAGACGCTGTCTGATTTTCTTATCAAATATTCTCTCCTTAATGTTTTCAAACTTCTTTTTTTTTTTTAATGGGTTTCTTTGAAGAAAATTTCTTCATTCATCTATCCCTAAAAGGACTCAATGCCAACATTGCAAGTGCTCGTCTTCGCGATTTGGGGAAACAAAATTAATTGAATGCATTTTTCGGATCGGCCAACAGCAATAGATCTGGGGTCAGCTTCAACGGATAACAGGGAAAGTTGGCGATTTCAAACGATTACAGAGGACTAGGAGTGAGGTTAGTAGAGCATGGAGTGAGAAAAAAAAAAGGGGGGGGGGGTCAAATTCAACAAAATGCACACACTGCACGCCAGGAGATTGCAATGAATATTAAAGTAATTAAACCTTAAGCTCACATCGAAAATCCATGTACATGCTACATGATATCATTCAGATTTCTACTCCAACGGTCTTTATCAAAATAAAAAGTGACAATGATAATGAGTAAGTATATCTGTCAAGATAGCTCAGACATAGGTTTTTCATACCATTAGTTACAATTAAATGTCAATAAGAAAAATTATACAAATATCATTTTCTCACATACATTTGTGTGTGTTATAATTAACATCTTCGAAGCATAGAGAGCCGTAGCTCATGGTTTCAGCGCAAGTTTATACTTCCCTTCTCTCTCCTTTGGTTCGATTGGACCTTCAACTCAAGTTTATCGAAGACTTTTTAGTGGAAATGTTTAAAAATGTAATTGACATAAACTAATGAATGATTATTTTAGAAGCCACCATAGTCATTTTGAACGCCTAAATTTTGCAGAACCGTTTTATGCTATAAATTTCAGACTCTTAAAATTGAAAAAAAATTTAAAAAAACACACATTCCATCGCACGTTTGTTGTTAATAACTTAATAAATTACCAAAGGGAAGGAGGCGTATGATCATAGAATGTTAGGATAAATCGGAGGATCACTATTAGATTTTTAGCTCACGGGAACAAACGCCAGTGTTTTATTTGAAATCAAACGTCTTGTTTACTTTTGTATCTAATTTACCCATTTATGACAATAATTAAATTAATTCATGAAAATAAGATTATATTTGAAGTCGCAACTTTGAACCTCTTCAGGCTCCCATCATAGATCAAAAATATAAAACTCCGACAAGAAAGAGTTTTTCCAGGGAGTAAAAGATTAGCCTTATTTAAGCACTCTACCCCCTCACCTCTTATTTAAATATTATTTATTTTTTCTTCAGAAATCCAGCAATGAGTACTAAATTCATTTGCCGCATATCGAATGCTTATATTAGCTTAAAAAGAATTGAGTGAATGCCAGTACCAGTTCCGCTTCGACGCATCTTCTTTGAACATTATTATTTTATTTTCCTCATAGTGATTCGTCAATAAGATCTAAATCTCAAACTATTCTGGGTCCTGCTTTGCTTCATCACTAAAACATGGATTCAACAACTGTAAAACATTAGGAGGAGGTGGGAGGGGGAGGAGGGGGGAGGATAAAATTCTAAGTTCTGATGGGCTCACTAATTTCTTCCCAGTCCTTCAATGAAATCATAATTATAGTTCCTCAACTCTCTCCTCTATTGACCTTATCCAGTAATCGCGAGAGTTTTAGAGCTCACATCTGACAGACAATGTTTCCACTAGCAAACTGCACTTAAAATTATTGTGCCATGAGAATGTCTTGTAAAGAAAAAATATCAGAGAACAGGTTTTTTTTAATTATCTCCGCTCATGCTACTGGTCGTGACGAAGCACAAAATTGTTTATTCTAATGACGGTGTTACTGTTGTATTCAGCTTTACTGATTTGATGAAAGACCTAAATTAACAGACATAAAAACAAACGAGTATACTAAAAAAATCTCTTATTCCACTGCGTTTTACATGTGAGAAGAAAATGAGAAATTTAAAGATTGCACAATTGCGGAGAGGAAGTGTTGGAAATTCCCTCAAATTTTCTTTGACACAATCGAAAACTTGCGTCTGAAAGAATCATTTCAATTAATAACTTCACAAAATTCCAAAGAACGAAATTCAAAGAAGGATCTGCACAAATTATCTCAAATTTCCTTTCCACGGTCTCTGAAAAAAAAAGAATGAAATTATTCAGAAGGCTTTTTTTGCATGATGAGCTTGTTGTCCAGCCAGAGCCGTCAGAAACGATTCGTAAAATCGATTATGGAGAGACATTTTGCTCATTTCTTTTTTTTTTCTTTTCAATTATTTCATATTCTAAAAAAATCGTTACTGTTTGTGTTATCAATACATGTAGAGAGTTGCCCCTCACAGAAAGAAACATAACTAGGGTGAAATCTCTTGCAAAGGACTACAGCAGAATAGATACTTCTTCCTGTGAATATCAAACTATTCTTACAATGTGTGCAAAGAAACAAAAATAGAGGTGAATCGAGACTGCAGTGAAGGTGTGGCGATCACATTTGATAATTCTAGCAAGCTGTGACCAATAAGAACAATACACTATGACAGACATACTCAGCAAAAGTTTCATACATACGCGTCTTACCTGACTTCTGGAATTCAATGAGAAGTTATATAAGGTATTGCTTAAATCTCTAAAGGTTTTAGGAAAAAAGAAAATTAATCTTTCATGCATAACGTTTCTAAAAACAACAAATAACAAAAAAAAAATCACTTGCATTTTTTTTTATAACAAATTGCTGCCATTAAGAGCCTTTCTTCATCACTTTGCGTATTGATGTTATGATGATATAAATTGACAAAACGCACTGGAATGCCATTTCCTTTAAATTTTTCGTTCTATTTTCTTGCTCTTTCCGTCTTTCTGTCTCTCTCTATTTCTTTTCACCTCTCTCACTGTCTTTCTCTGTCTACCTCTCCCTATCTCTCTTTCTCACATTCTGTCTGTCTGTCTGTCTGTCTGTCTGTCTGTCTGTCTGTCTGTCTGTCTGTCTGTCTCTCTCTCTCTCTCTCTCTCTCTCTCTCTCTCTCTCTCTTTCTCTCTGCCTATCTCTCCTTCTGCATATGTCTCTTGTTATTTGTCACTGGTGTGCTTAGCTGTTTCCATCTCGCTCTATAAATTTAGTTACTTTATTATTACAGATATTTTGTACATATTTATCCGTAACATTTTCTCCCAAACTTTTGTCAGCAAAAACGCCAAGCACCCATCTAAGTTGATAAAAGAGCAAGCACCTTAATACCGATAGATCCAGTCGAAAACCATGCCATGAATACAAGCAAGATCGGCAATGCGGACGTACGGTTACCCAGAGTAACTAGCTAAATGTCAGACATTATACTTACAAGCGTCTCAAACCTCAAGCGTGATGAAAGTTATTTTCTAAGACGAAACTTTCAGCACATGTTTTCCCTATACAAAAGAATCAAAGAACTCTTTGAGGTTTGTCGAAAAACTACTTTACTATAAAAGTTCCTGGTTTGAAAGGACGCTCTTTTAAGTTCATTGATTTTTTTACTATCAAGCACTAAAAGCCCTGCACAATAAAGTTTAGGATATATCGAACATCGTTTTGGCTTCAAAGCCATTTTCGAAAGTTTCAAGATGTATTGATCTTTATCTAGGGATATGGAACTCGGGGGTCGTGTTAGACCACATATTGATCTGCAGCAACAGCTTTGGCAACAAAGACTATATCATCTTTTTATGTCCCTCTTTCATTAACATAATAACTATTAACTTCATAATCAGGGACTTTAGAATGATCGCACTTGGGCAGTTTCATTGTATTTTTTACCTTAGTCTCAAGGAAAATGCTGACTGCGTCAATGAAAATATTCTTCGATAGGTTCCACCTATTTGTTCATTTAAATTATGCTACATAATATTGCTCTCCTTGGATTCTCCAATGGCCATCACCGGCCGATGCCTTGCTTTATGCTCTCGTTGCTTGGTCAAAATCACTTTCCATGAATTTCGGTCGTCGGCAGCTCCTAGAAAATCTGTCACCTTTTCCATTTTCAGCCACGACCTAAAATTATCAGAATGTTTCCTCTCTCTCCGCCACTTTCACGATTTTGCCGATGTTTTCCTATAGAAATATGAATAATAATACAAAAAAATTGCGCTTGTATCCTGAACTTCTGAATCAGCCCTTCATTATCCGAAAAGATTGCTAAAGAGCTTCAGATGTTGAGTATTTCATCAGAGAAAATCTTGACAAGCACGCCCAAAAATACATGTAGGATTGACACGACTACTTTGTTTATTATTTTTATTTTCTAGGAATTTTTCAAATTTTTTTAGGAAACATTGCAAAATACAGCAATTTAAAACAGAAATTTAAGGAAGTTCCAAATTGTTGATATCGAATTATTTAATTTCTATTTTGTAAAATGCAAAATGCATATTCCGAAAATAAAGTCCCTCTTTCTCATAAGGAAACAATGATTCACAAAACAATTAACCTTTTCTTGTTTCTCATTCCGAACCGGAAATATAAGCATGTGCCTCTAAGGTTCATGTTTAAGTACGTACTATGAATTTTTTTATTGCAAAAGAAAGAACACTTTTCCAGCAGCCATTAGGACGCTGTTGCAAAAGCTGTGTCTGACTCTGGGTGTGTAGGATTGTTATTTTAGGAATTATCGTGAGACAGAGCAATTTCATCAAACGTTCAGCTAGTCAGATATGTAGACATTGTTTTCTTTCCGTGATGGCACTCCACCTCGAGGGTTATTTTTTTCGTATGTTATTTTTATTTGAGAGGAATCTCTTTATTTTTTTTTTTATTTTTTTTTTTTACTTTATTTACATTCATTTTGTCATATGTTCATGACAATTCAATGTTTTGTTTATGCGTGTCGAGGAAAATATGAAACAAACACATATTTTATTACATTGTTATGATTTTAAAAAAAGTCTTAGCTTAAGTTTTGGTTTGCCTCTATATGAAATACAATTGTCTATTTAAAAAAATGAAAAATTTCATGGTTTAGTGGTTGTTATTGGTTAAGGAACCCTACTTGTGAGTAGAAGTAAAATGGAACCCTAAAGCTGCAATCCTTGTCCGCTACTCTGATTCATGACTGTTAATTGTGAAAGCACCAATGCGCTGGATACAGCCAAAACAAATGAAACAAAAAAATCAGAGTGATCAGTTTTCCTGATTATTAAAAACGCCTTAGTTAAGACACTCTGCCAAGATGGAGAGCCAATTTTACTTGAACCAACTATTAAGTTTATATCCAAGCTACACTAAACCAAGGTCATCTGTAAGTGTGCAACCGTTCACAGCAAAATAAAATTAATAATTCATTTTGAGCTGGCGCCACGGAATGACCAGACCGAAAACAGTTTTAGACAAGCCAGCAGTTTGTACTGAGGCTTCGACTAGATCTAGATTATTCAACGGTAAGTTGAATCCTAACTTAGCCAAACGAAGGGGAAAAAAGGAAAAAACAAAAACAAAAACAAAAAACCTAGTTCGGTATAAATTCGGACATGAACAACAAATCTTGGGTAAAATACAATAAGCCTGTCATGTCAGACACATTTGTTGTTGTTCACCTATAGAAAAAGTCGGTTTTAAATGTTCAATTTCTTTTAAGATTGTTTTCTTAACGGAAAAAAAACCAACTAACCAAATTCTTTCGTTCATAATGATGCGTATAAATGAAAAATAACATGACGTCATCGTATGCAATTACCAGGCATAAAAGGCAGTTGAATGTCAAGGTGACGAAAAGAATTAAATGATACTCTTCGAGGAGTGAAATATGACTTTCACATAATCTTGTAATTCTAAAACGACCTAGAATATTATGATTATATTTTTAAGGGTCAAAAATCTCAGTCAGTAGGCCATCTAACTGGCGTACGAGGGTCCCGGGGTCATATCCCAGTTTGGGCTGTCTGATGGTGGGTAGAATTAGATCTAAAGAGGCCTAGTCGTACTAGTCTATGCCATTTTAGAGCTTATCACCCTTAAAGCCTTTGTTCTTACGTGTTGCCTTTTGGGCTGAAAACAGATCTGTTATGAGTCTAGTAGAGGACTAAAGAGGGAGTAAGACGAGGCTATGAACAAATAATTATAAAAACACCTTTTTGTTCCGCAAGTACATCAGTCATTATATTGAACGACATGATCACTCAAACATTGCGTGGCCATTCACTAATTCTTTGAGTTGTCATGTAATATCTCAGTTCATCATGCGACAACTGATCTCTTTGCCAGACAAGATCACTTCGTTCCAACGTGCAAACTGAAAACATTTTCACCATCAAAGTTCTTAAGATGTTACTAGAAATAGATTTGTCATGGACAAAAATGTGATCTTTAGACGTTTAGTTCAGTTTTCGGTTTAGATAGAGATTGCCGTTTAGTGAACTGTGGTTCTATAGCGCCGACTCAAATATGTAAACAGATTCAAAATCTCATGAGCTTCATCTTATGGCATTGTTTTAGTAGGTATATCTTTGTTTACGAAAGAATACGATTCCGTAGGTAGGCCTACCTACCAGTTCAGGAATACTTCTGAAGAGGCTATTTTAAACAAACCGTTCTCAGCAGAGCGTTGGTTTCTTTTAGACAGTTTGCTGTTTTGATTTTCACTTAGAAGCTTTCATGGTGACATGTCCCGAAGAAGTCTCATTGAGTGACGTAGGAATTTTCAAACTTTCGAAACTTGAAGAATTCAATTTTAGACTTAAAAAATCCATGAAATATAGAAAGACTGTAAAAGGCCCATGAAATATATTACATGCTATTTCCAGCTGCACTAAATGAGAGCTACATCTGATGAAACTGTCTATGAAATGATTGAAGACAGACTCAGAGAACAGTGATTGTGGGTGTGCGAAAGTCACACACAGATAGATAGGAACAAAGGGGAAGAGAGAGAGAGAGAGAGAGAGAGAGAGAGAGAGAGAGAGAGAGAGAGAGAGAGAGAGAGAGAGAGAGAGAGAGAGAGAGAGAGAGAGAGAGAGAAAGGGAGAGGGGCGGGGTTACGAACAGATAGGCATACAAAAAGAAAGAAGGACAAAATGATAGGCATGTTGGCATGCTGACACACAGTCAGAGAATAAAAGAGAATCAAAAAAAAAAAAAAAGAAAAACTAACAAAAAAGGAGCCCACTACAGTGGTACAGCCGCATTCATCAATGCAGAATAAGAAAACTCTCGTTGTAGCCCATGGTAAAAAAAAAATTCTCTTTGACAATAAATCATGTCTGAAGGACAATTATGGGGGCGTCTATCACTGATTTCGTTAACGTTCCCTGGCTTTGAGGACCAGTTTCGTCAATCTGTCTCGCCTCCCTGTCGTTATTGCGAAAAATAATAGACATTTATTTGAATGTTCCAGAGTTGAAGTTCAGTGTGAAATTAATAAGAAGGTAAAAGGATGACACGCTGGACGACAGAGAGTTCGAACTTTAGGGAATGAAACAAAAGGAATAAAAAAGAAAAGTTTTGGTTTTCGTTTCTTGATTTAAAAAAAAATTAATAGTGCCATATCACATCTTTTTCCTTTATCGAAGATATTTATGTTGTCAGACTCGTTGAATCAAAGTGTCGAAAAGTTAGCAGATTTTTCGTTATTGAACATGTTTCGCCTTTGAAACTGCTAGTAGGTCAATAATATACTTCACAAATAAAAAAGAAAACTGCATATGGCAAACAGGCGGCATGAAGACAAAATAAAGGAACACAAGAATGTTTTTCTTTTCAGCTGGAGCTTTTAAGAGTGATGGAGATAGGAAAAAAGAGACAAAGCAGTGATTTACTGGATTCAGAAAAAAGGAGAAGGCGCCAAACTAAAAATTTGAAGTATAAGATAGCCGTTATCAGAGCAAGATATAAAAAAGTTGACATTAGACTGAACTAATATAAAAGGTTTTGTTATAAATTTTTAACTGAACTTTACAATGCTGAAAATCTATCTAGTTTTGCTCCCACTCTTTTGCCCGGCTTGATGACTTTATAATACGATAAAATTAACACTTACTTACTTCATGGACATACAGAAAAAAAATTGTAACTAAAACTATTTATGTTAGATTTTTTCTCACTTCTAAAAATCTCTATAACGTGCAGTCTGAGTCAAATTTCAGAACTGGTTTGAATGATTTTGTTTCTCATTTAATTTCTGCTGCAATGATTTCTTAGTGTTTTTGTTCCGATAGACTGAGCAAGCACTTTTACCCTTTCGTAAGTCCTTTTTGATTGGATGCACGCAGACGAAAATTGGAAGTTTGATCAAATTTCATCAATGGATACTCTTGCAGCTTGCAAAAACAGTGATATATAAAGTAATCTTGTTCGATATAAGGCAAGGTCTTCTTCGCTGTAATTAGCTCTGTCAATGTAGTCAATCACTGTATTTGGTAGACTACGTGCGTTAAAAAAAATTGTGTGGAAATAATAATTAAAAAAAAGTGCATGTGTGTGGAGGCATGTTTCTCTGAGATCTGAACTACTTTAGTTTTCTATTCTTTCTTTGCAAATGAAGACAATAAAAACACGACATTGAGTAAAAGATGCTAAATTGGTGTGTGCTTGTGTGTGTTTATTTTTTTCCACCATTTAAGTTAGCCGGCGGCTGTAAATGAAAGGGAAAGCCACCTTTATCATTAAAGCCGCGTGGAGGCTTCAATTTCAGAAACGTAGACTTCGCACAGGGAACTTCATAACGAGGCTTTTTTATTTTTTTAAATCACTTCATGAGTTTTGATGAAATCAACAGATTAAAGGAAAGCTCTAGATGATCAGAAGACGATGAGGTTCTACTACTTGAGATGTGTAAAAAACAATGACAATCACCACTCACTTCCATTCACTACAGCCAAGATTAGCATTGAACCTTTACAGAGTATGTAAGATATATTTGGGGAGGATCCGCAAATATTGAAATAAAAAATAAAGTAAAATAAGATAAAATACTCTGTGACACAATGCACGTAAGAGTCATCTTTGACCCATAATTCAATGCATTGATATACCTGCTTAAAGTAAACAAAAAATGTTTTGTCGCCTTCCAGATAGTACGAATTTTCATCTATCATATGTTCTCTAACTTTTGAGGTAAATGTAAACAATTCATTTTTTTCTTCACTTTTTCCACAATCACTTTGCAGGCCTTATTTTATGTGTTCTCTTGCTGTCTAAAAAGAAACGGCAAAACTAACTGCCTAAATCCTCTCTATCTCCTCATTCTCTCTCTATCTTCAAGTATCTATCAGTTTTCTTTTCCTCCCAAGTCTCTATTCTGTCTTTCTCGATTGTCTTCCGACTATTATCGTGTAGCTCACCAGGCTCAGGTCGCGCATCAAGGAGTTAGTACCAGACTGACTTGTCGCCCAAGAGACAACTGTTACCCAGTAGCAGGGGCGACCACTGTCCGCGCAAGATTTAATAACCTCAGACTAAGTGCTCTGGAAAAGAAACTCCCCCAGAGGAAAGCCTAGCACTAGATCTTACAAGGAATCAATATCCGACAGGTCAAACTTCCGGTACTGAGAACCACACAAGGGCGGCCACTGTTTGCTGAAGACATGGGAGATGCAGACCGCCGACGCAGATCAGTCGCAGCTGGAGGAGGTAATGATTAGCGAGAAGTAAGGAGAGGATGAAAATCTCCCTGGCCATTAGACATCAAGAAAGGAACTCAAGAATAAACTGTTGTTAAAAATCAAGTGCATGGACTGTGCAGCCTATGTATGATGAAAGCACCATGCCATTGCAGATTTGTTTATTTAGTTTGTGAAGACATGTTTTTTACTGTAATTGACATACTGTTTTGGTTTTAGAGAGCAGTTTTCTAATAAGATCAATGTAAATGGTATAAAACAGAGCATTAGGGGATTTTTAACGAAGCAAAAACAACATAAATAGAAGTGTCAACTGGAAAGAAACTGTCCTAACCAAAAGCCAGAAGGGAAAAACATCCTTTCTAAACATTCTTGTACGTTTGTTTTTCACATGCAAATTTGCAGACTTTCAAGATTCTGGAAACATAGAAAATATTTTAAACATCTGGTCATTTTCCACATTTCATAACACATCTAAAGAAATTAAAAGCAAGAGAGCTCAAGTTTGCTTCAATGAGGAATCGATAAAATGTTACTCCTATTATTATTAAAAAATCATTTCTGGATCTTTGATTTTAATTAACTAAATTTGATTTATTACAGGCTGATATATAGGATACAGTGACTTCTTATGCTCTCTGCGATTAAAATGTATTTCTCATGGGATAACTGTCAGGAAAGTTAATTTATAAGTAACAAGCATTACAATAAATACGTTTTGTTTGTTTCATAACCAGTCGAAATTTACCGTCCTCAGTAATCAGAGCCTGTACATCTTTGTTGAGATAAAAAAAAAATACAAATACGTTTTAGAAGCCCTAATTTTTATGCCCGATTTCATTGCCAAAATTCCAGTTTAAAAGAATCCCCAGGAATATTTGCTTTGTTTCAGAATCTCTGACAAGCCTTTTTCAAGAAAAACTATCAAGCAGTAGCAAAGAAAAAATTGTTAATATCATGGTTTCAATTTTTTTAATAAAGTGGTTTCGTTTTTCCTGGTGTGTGTCAGCGTGCGACGAACTAATCTAAGGTTCCAAAGACAACGAGAAAAGAAAATAGAAAAAAATTGTAGATCTAGAGAGGGTGAGACAGGAAAAGAAATTTAAAAAAATCATCGGAATAAGAGATGAGGGCGGGAAATTATGTAAAAGACAGATAGAAAGCTGTAAACTAAAGACCGAAAGATCACACAGGACAAAGTAAAGAGGCGCAGCTTTCCAGGAACTTTGACACCGCCAAGTACAACCTTTAAGAGTTTGGGCAAGCACAGACAACGATGGGAATGGACCACACAATAGCAAGGAGAGAAAATGATCTGGACAGCTGAAAGGTTTCGGTTAGTCTGAGCAAACAGCGGCGTCTGGTCTGTGTCATTAATGAAGCTTGAAGGTACAACCCCAGATGAAGGGGGTGATCAGTAGCTATTGATGGCCGGTGTCGCTTATTTACTGTGGCTCCACACTGCTCTCTGTGGCGACTTTCACGGCATTGTAGTGTGCCAATTTTACTGGGTTAAATGTCTTAACCGTCGAACAGAGGGAATGCTTTTTGACATTACCTGGCCTAAGTGAAGAATTGATTTCTTAGAGAAAGAGAGAAAGAGAGAAAGAGTGAGAGATTGGAGAGGGGAAGGAGTGGGAGAAAGGCAGACAGATAAACAGAATGGGGAAACGAAAGAAAGCAATAGAGAGATGGAAACCAAACTCAGGAGCAAAAACATAGAACTATGGAGATCATCGAGGCAGAGAAACAAGAACAAACATTTTGGTAGACAATAAACAGCAAAGCAGAGAGATAATTTTATCATAACAGGAAGGACAAAGTGACCAGATGATAATAGAATAAAAAATAGACAATGAAAAAAGAAATTAAAAGAAGTTAAAGCCAAAAACAAAAAACAAAAAAAACAAAAACAAAAAAAAAACACACACCAAAAAAACACGTTATTTGAAAGACACTAACTTGTGTGAATAATTAAAGAAGCATATTGTATGCAATAGTCTAAAATAATTATTCGAATCTAGTCTTTTCTCGAAGGCTTATTTAAACTGAACATCTTAATACATCAAAATAACTTCGCCAACTCCACAAATATTGCAGTTCACTGTTCATATTATCATTCTCCTTTTGTCTACTTTTCAATTCAAGATTGGTCTTGAGATTTTTACCTGCACGTGAAAAAGTTCGGCGTTTCCAGCCTTTTAATGTACTAAAATATCTCTCCCCCCCTCACATACACACACACACACACACATATTTCCTTCTTATTTGTTGGTTCAAGCGAACAAAGTTGTATAATTTACTTTTGTGGGGTTTGTCTAATTAACTGGCTCTTTGTGTCTTGTTTGAGTCTCACTCTTTCCTAAAGTGAACAATAGGCAAAGTATTAACTGCTGTAATAGAAGTAACTCAATTTTCACAACTATCTCAAATAAATCTAGCTCTAGGATTTTGCAAACTGGGTTTTGTTAACTAGGATTATTTTTGCACCACATTTATTTTTTGATCTGATCTATACGGCCATATGTTTTGGGATGTGTTGGAAGTTTGAGCTTTCAGCCATTAAAAGAAAGGATCAAGAATACACTTTGCACTATCATCTTGTGGTAAAATCAAAATAACCAAGACAACAGTATTTTCAATACTGTCAAAAAGATCAGAACCAATGACTTTGTTTCTAAGCAGCAAACTTCTCAATCCCAATGCTTCTGACTCAACACTGCCAGCCATTTTACACCTAAGGCTTTACTAAGCTAAGGCCGTGGAACTTCTCAGATCTTATTTCCTTACTGAGCTATTTTGGCAGAGAAGACTTGCCTTCATCGCCTGGGCCGACCACGTCGATTTCCTCGGCTATTTCCTGGTTAGAGCTACCACCTTTTAGTCAGAGATTGGTCGTTCCTAAAATGGCACAAGCCATTATCATGTCGCTATTTGATTGCATCATTTTATCCTTTATACACGCTAGGGCACGCTAGTATTACTAGCCATACATACATACACAAACGCGTTGAGAAATCAATCTGTGTTTGCTGGCACTGCTTACAACCTAACTCGAATTATCATTATCTGTTGAAGATAGCATGTTTTCATTAGGCTCTGCTAAATGAATAATTGCAATTAATACCTCGTCCGTTTGTCCATTGATTAAGCGATTCAAGTTTCAATATTTTTCGCTCTCGTTAAGAGATGATAATTAATCTTCTTAAATGGTTGGTTAAGGTTCTGAGCATTTGAATTATAAGAATCAGTTTATAAAAAGTTTATAAAAGGAAGACAAGATAGAACATCTACAAAAGAAGCCCTTTTTCGCCTTCAGATTTGACATCGGTGTGTCAGAACACTCTTGAGCAAGGTCAAGTCAATGTCTCAGTAATCAGTGAGAAGAAGTCCTGAGAAAAACAAAACTGCTAAGACCTTAGCCTATCGGCCGTATTGGGTTCTGTGCTGCCACTGATTTATCCACAAAGCCTAATGGTAACCTCAGAAATCTTAAATCATCTAGCGCTACAGGGGTATCATTTACTTGCAATTCTTGAAATACAAGGTTTTTTTTTTTTTTACATCAATGTGTTGTTTTCCACTGAATAGATGTATGTTTGCGGGTAAAATATTTGAACCATTGTCAGATCAAGGTACTTGCTTTTTTTTGTTTATATCCATAGAAAAGAAACACACTTTACCCCTAAAAAAACGAGAGGATTGGGTTGAAAAGGGTATTGGAATGAGCGTTCATTGATGATGCAATAGACATGTAGAGGAACTTTCTTTAATGAGATTAAAAGACTCCAAATACCGTTATTGATTCTGCATTACTTTCCTTAGCGAAATAAGGAGAACGTTCAGTGTAAGGTGGGAGCGGTGCCCACACTTTGGAAGCCCAACTAGGAAGCCTTGTGGAGAAGATGGTTTCTTATAAAAGTAATGATTTTTCGCAAGCATTGTGGGTTTCTAGAGTGTTTTTAAGATAGCATGTTTTACACTCTATTTTAAACGTATGTTTTTCAAAGCTATATATATTTTATTAATTGTCAGGAATTTAATTTGTGTAGTCAATGTACAAAAATGTAAATAAGATGGGCGGTACAAATTGGCTGCGATTAGAGATATCTTCCACAGTTGGGCAGTCTTTCGTTTAATAGGGGAGGAAGTGAAGGCAATTTTTTAAAGAATTAGAACAATCATCAGTGTCGAGTAAGCACAATGAAAATGAAAAACTCGCAGCTCAGGAGGAAAGTTTAGGGATAAACGTGTCGTAGGATACGAATTTAAAATGTTTAAAGAGCGATCATCTTTACATAAATGATATTAAGGGCGTTTTATTGATTAGGAAAGGGTGAGCTATCATTATTACCCAATTATATGCGGGGTAAGTTTCTTGCTTGACATAGGATATAACGGGGCGAGCGAAATATAACTTTTTCTTTTGTTACCAAAAAATAATAATATTTAGCTAATTTCTTTAAAAAATTCACGAAAGTAGTTTGATTACTTTAAGCGCTCAATAGTATGTTAGTAGTCTTTTAATGAGTGTATAGAATTTTATTAAATAGCTAGGGAACGAATAGAATAAGTTAGTTCCTTATGTTGCTTTATACGAGGAATGGAATTTTTTGCTACTTAACATGGGGTTATGAAGATTTAAGGCAAATTCATTTTTGAAATTATAAACTCTTCTTATCACTTAATTAATAAATGAATAGAATAAAACTGAATTCTTTATGATTTTTGCAGTTTTCAAGTGTTACTGCTATATGAGTGTATGCTATGAGGTGTACTTGCGCTTCTGAAATGTTTCATTCATGAAGGAAAACTGTACACAGCACATCCCTAAACTTAATCTTTTCCAGCTTGTGTAACATTTTGCCTGGGATTGTATTTACAGATTATAAACATAAAAATATATATGCTAAATATTGACCGACTGTTAAACAATTCACGAGGTTTTTCATAGGGCCGAGCCATCACGTCTAGCTACCTTATAGAATCAATCTTCATTTTAAAAATTAAGATAAAAATTGATGATCTCATTAAGTCGGCCCGACGTGTGCTATGCATAATATCTATAGCGTGACAAGACTTAAGACATCTAGATAGGGGAGAGGAAGCACAGAACATGCATTCCATATGGTAATGCATGTCTCCCCGGATAAAACTATAGCTATTGCAAGACGTCTTCACTTTGTTGGCTGAAGGTTCAATAATTGCAAATGATTATTAATTTAAAGGTAAGGAGCTTGCATATAGTAATGATGAAAATTATTAATTCAGGAAATACAGAAAGATTTTGTTATTGTTGATCATATAGTCCCCACAAGACCTTTGCTCCTAATGCCATTAAAGGCAAAAATATTTTTCAAACTGGCTCATTACTATTTTTTTTTCCATACCGTAATTTAAAAAAAAAAGATCATCAAGGAATAACCAGAATGAGAAGGATAGAAGTCGACGCAATTAATTAAGTAAAAGTGGCTGTCTCATAAAATGTTTTAAAAAATACATAAACTGAGAGGCAAAATTTGATTGAATATTACATCCTTTCGAAAATCGATTAGGTGTCATTATATTACGTCATGGAAAAATGCAATTTTGGGTCTTGCAAATATGATGTAGAAAAAAAAAAGCGGGAAATGAAATAACAGTGAATTTTAAAGAGGGAGAATATGGAGAAATTTGAGAAACATTTTGTTTTTCACTTTCTTTCCTAACTTGAAATACGAAGGAATAAAAAGGATAGGAATTTCAAACGAATTAAAAGCAAGAGTGCGCAAACAAATCTAAAATGCATAGTGTGAAAGGAAAAAAAATTAACAAGCCGTCAACTTTCTGCTTGAGATCTATAAGACGTATTTAAATATCAAGAACTTTTTCGACAATCTAATAAGTTTGTTTTAATCTTCCTTTAATTGGTTCTCTGTGACAGTCTTGCTTAATTATACATTTTAGACTGGAGACGTCAACTGCAGTTGTCTGCTTCTTATTAAACAAATAAATAAATAAATAAAGGACGGCATGTGCTTGGGAAGGGTTAAAAATAATCTTGTGCCGGCGGTTTTGTTAAAAACAGTTTTTAATATAATTTTTATGAAGAATATCTGCTCTTAGAAAAAAATTTTATTTCATCCTTTCCTGACTTTTAGAAGCTATTTCTGTAACAGCTTGAAAATAATATAGATTCCTTAAAATATGAGGTGGCTAGACGCTATTCTTAAAATAATTTTGTCAATGTTTTAGATCGAGTTCTTGATGCAGCAACAGGTGGTTTTGAGTAGGACAAAGAAAGGCCTCATTTTATGACATTAGATCCCTGCCTGAGCTTTAAAAAGAATAAATAAATACATGTATGGAGAGTGAGTGAGTGTGAGATATATATATATATATATATATATATATATATATATATATATATAGAGAGAGAGAGAGAGAGAGAGAGAGAGAGAAAGAGAGAGAATTTTAGATCAAGTATAAATAGTGATATACAATAGGAAAGAAAGGAAGAGACAACATACAGGTGTTGAGATAAAAGAAAAAAAAATGATTACATCAGAGATAGAAAAGAAAAGAAAAACAAATTCAGTATAAACCTGAGTTAGACAAAGACAGCCCGAGAGCTAGAGTGAGAGAAAGAGAGAAAAAGGGAGATAGAAAGAGAGGGATGTAATCAAGTGGACTGACAAATAGATCTACATGGACTTTCGACAATGAGAAAGAATGAAAGTGGTCTTTTTTTTTAAACTGACGCATCACCTTAGCAGAACTAGTTTTTGTGATTTTACACAGATAAGAAGAGAGTTCTCTGCAAAGAAGTGATTTTGAAATTGTAATATTCCACGACCACTGAAGTGGTGCTATAGTATATAATTACACGACATATACTTGAAGGTACAAGCGAACAGTTTTTATGTAATATAGAACTTTTCTTTTGATTTGCTTGAACAATAAGAGAGAGAAAGAGAGAAATGGATTTTTCTTTTTCTTCTTCTTCTTCTTCTTCTTCTTCTTCTTCTTCTTCTTCTTCTTCTTCTTCTTCTTCTTCTTCTTCTTCTTCTTCTTCTTCTTCTTCTTCTTCTTCTTCTTCTTCTTCTTCTTCTTCTTCTTCTTCTTCTTCTTCTTCTTCTTCTTCTTCTTCTTCTTCTTTTTCTTCTTCTTCTTTTTCTTTTTCTTCTTCTTTTTCTTGTTCTTCTTGTTCTTCTTGTTCTTCTTGTTCTTGTTCTTCTTGTTCTTGTTCTTGTTCTTGTTCTTGTTCTTGTTCTTCTTGTTCTTCTTCTTCTTCTCCGTTTACTATATGTATTGTTTACGTTACATATAAGCTGGATGCGAGAATAATGCAGCTTTGTTAAGTCATCAAAATAGATAAACGATTTTTATCGTTGTTAATCACTATTATATTGAGCAGAACTAATATCTATTAGTTTAAATCTTTAGAAAAAAGGGGAGGGGGGTGGGGGTGGGGAGAGGCGGGGAAGATATAAATACATTTATTTATCATGTGTGCCCAAAAGCAGCATAATATATTCATTTTAATTTTCCCACCCATATTTAGATACTTAATTTTTCTTTTTGTAACTAATTGATTGATTTTTTAATTCGATCGTCAACCAGTGACTTATTTCTGATGTCGACTCAGGCAGTCATTGAACGGTCAAGTCCGGAACCCCCGCGGTGGTTTATGTGACAATGATGGTGGAGACTGGCATGTTTACTCTGGCAACGGGAGATCTACACACTGTTTGGCCTCTGCCGTGCCTGACTCTAGAATCTTCAATACGATCGACTACTTGATCGGTAGTCCAATAGACACTTCCTTTAATTAGTTTTTACTTGGGTAACTGATTTAAGTTTTGTTGGGTTTCTATTCCTTGTTTTACCCATAATTTCAAAAATCATTTAATACAAAGACAGCCTGATAGTTACATTATGAAAGCTGCATTGTCGATTTCGCTGTATGGAAAAATTATTTATTAGACTCGATACGCTCTACCCAGCTCTATGAACAATCAGAGACGTTTCTTGCTAGTACACTTTTTAAAAATATATCGATGTAGTAAAACGATCCTTGAACGCGTAATCTTCTTTTATAATTTGATTTTTCGCATATTTGAACATAGACAGTGCTATTGCACAGCTTAGATTCCTCAATGCAGATACATCGCTTAAAATGCTTATTCAAAGTCTAGCTGATGTTATTATAAGCTTTCGGAAAGATTTACAGATGAGAGGAGATCTCGTTTTTCCTGCTTATCTCAATTCCTCTAGCTTGGTGATTAAGGACAAGTATTTATTTGAAAATATTTTTCTTCACATTGATATCGATTATCCAGCTACTTTTTTTTTCTTAGACGAAATTACATGATCAGATTTAAACTATCGAAAATTAATTTTTTTTTTAAAAAAAAGGAAGAAAATTGAGACAAATAAACTTACTTTTGCTAGTTCATGCGGAAACTTATTTGATATCCGCTCGGGTTTTCTTAGATGACAGCAAGTTAAAAATTAATCAACGGTTGTGGAAACTTGGTGCCATGGTTCTCATTTTAACAGCCGCTTCATAACTTTCCCCTTTGTCCTCCGCCACACTCCCAGCTTGTTTTCTCATTTTCTCTGATATATGTTAAATGCTACACTTTTATTTGGGATGTCCTTAACCACAAAACAGACCTGATATCAATGAGTGGTCTCAACATTTTCAAACATCTGTTCTGAAAAATGCAAATAAAAAAAGGAGGTAAAATTTTATACAAAGTCATTATTAATGTCATTTTGCACGTGAATATCTGAACTTTATTCCACTCGGCGTGATACAAAAATAATGCTTTCTCATACCCTTCTCAATATTGTTATCGTACTGATAAAGAGCAATGAACCAATTATGCATCCAGTTTTATAAATCTTAAATAAAAAAATGACATCTTTTTCGACTTTTCAGTTTGAATTTTGTTCATAACTTTGGCTCGATGGATTCTTAATCAGGGTATTTCAATCAGTTCTTTAAATGCTCTCTTTCTTACAATGGGATTGTTGCCACAATCTTATTAATTGAAGGGGATTATTGGTTATTTTTTTAGTTTGTCCTTTCAAGTTGCTTACAAGTACAAATTTTTATGGAATTTATGCTTGGCTTTGGGTAATGTGGAGAATGCCGACACAGCTGATATATATATATATATATATATATATATATATATATATATATATATATATATATTTAAACATTTTCAGTTTTAACAAGCCAACATTTTTAGTACACTTTTTACGTCCAAGTATCAGCTGTAATCTTCTCTAGAGTTTCGGTAGTCGTTTATTCAACAAAGTTTTGTAGAGAAAAGCAAACAACCGAGTTAAAACACTGTTGAACTTTGTTAGCAAAGAACTTCAAGACACTGCTCCCACACGTGAGTTTGTGTGCAATACCTTCAGACAAGCCCCTGAAGACTCAGTGAGCGAGCAAACAGTGGTCCACTCACCACGCCTCCCCCATCCCCCCCTCGCCCTCATCCTTAGAGATTTCAGGCGGGAGGCGCGCGGCTTCCAGCTCTTCCAGCCTAAACCGCTTCAGTTCGGCACGTTGCCATACCAACTTTTTGCTCGTAGAAGAGGACTGTTGTGATTTAGAAGTTTCTTTAGGGATGTCCTGGACATGAACGGACAACTTTACTGACGGATGATTCAGGACTATGTTACACTATCGGCATTAGTAGATAATTCAGAAATATTTCGAAGAATAAAAAAAAACAAAAACAGTACAAACAGGTCAGTAACATTTAGATCCTTTTTAATGCTTGATTTACTTCATCTGGATGTGTATAGCTGCTGCTCAAAAGACGATGATGTGTTCTGCGTTGCATTTCAATTGCACCTTCATAATTTTTATCTACAATGTTTTAGAACTATATATAGTATTGTTAGTGTATATATATATATATTAATTTTTTATTTGGTGTTTCATTTTTTCACATAAACATCTATCTGTTAAAAGGCACGAAATGACTGTTTTAAACATGTAGTTTAAGCCGTTGGTTTATATTGATAATTAATATCAGCTGTGAATTGAAAAGATGGTTTCAGGCTTTTCACAGCTACAACGCTATTTGCCACGATACAAATTTTAAACCCTTTCTATGGGCCTTAGAGTAAACCCCTTATCATCTGCCCACACAACCTAAGATTTTACTAACCTTGAAATTCGTGTAGTTATTTGTAACTAAAGCCGGTTCATGATTCTTTTCACAAAGGGATAATTGATCCATAATATAAAAAAATATTCTATAAACCCGAAATGTAACAAACTGCTTTTTTCGATCGGTTATGATATCTTTTTATCTTTTAATTGTTTGATCCAATCACCTTTTTCAAAAGCTACCATTATAATCAATGAGCAATCGTGTAGATTACATAAGGTACGCTTAACCCGAGGGTATAGACCATATTTAATTCCTTCGTATTTAGACAAAACAAACTAAACCTTCGCTACGTGTATCTAATCATTTTGACAACCATTTAATGCTTGCATTACTTTCCTCCTGTCTGTCTGTATGTCTTTCTGTCTGTTTCTGTCTCTTCCTCTCTCTCTCTCTCTCTCTCTCTCTCTCTCTCTCTCTCTCTCTCTCTCTCCATTTCACACTCTTTGCCCATCTTTCTCTGACTCTTGATTTCAAATAAACTTACTTATCATTTGCAAGAGGACCCATAAAATCACGAAGAGCATTAGAGTGAGAGAATGAGCCAAGATTCTGTTGCATTAAGCGGATTCAGCCACATTCTTCCTCGTTAATGTTTTTCGGACATTGTGTATCGATCACTGCATTCTTCTTGTCTAAAGCCAAAAACTGGCCTGGCCTTCATTTTTTTTTCACTCTCCTTTTGTTCTCTGACTACAATGCGTGTCTTATTGATCACTCAAATATATCTTAGGTTAACAAATCTTCACACTGGATTTTTTTTTTCAATTCAACAAATCAATCCTTGTGGGCTCATTAGTTGCGTTGAATTTTCTGATTAATGCATAGTCGATCTACCTATGTGATCTTGGGATCTTGAGCGATGCCAAGGCGAGAGTGCAACCAACTAGATCACCGGCGCCGACCAGGCTGCCTCGCTAAAAGTCACACAATGCTATTAAATTGCCATTCAATATTCTCTTGTTATTTGCCAGTAAAGGGGGCGGTGAGAGGAGGGGAGGGAGGGAAGGGTAGAAACAGAGATATTGACTGCGATCAAATAACAAAAACGAAAAAAGAAAGGAATTAATGCTGATACCATAATAAGAGTTTGTACTTGATACGATGGTGAGTAGCGAATATAGGGATTTGAGATATTGGATTACTGTAGATAATAATAATAATTGCCCTTACAGTTAAACCAATCCGAAGGAAGAGAACTCTATATCCGTAATTAAGGAACAAATCTTTGGCACTCAGCTTCCTAGGCTCAATGAAACTTGTCAGACCCCTTGGCTGGCCTTTTGAATACACTAGGTATTCAAACAGCCTCTTATTTTCTTATTGCGTGTATGAGCTCGTATACGTTTTTTTTTTTTAATCTTTAAATTATCTATATGCATAATGATTGCCGTGATAAAAGCAGTCCCTAACTAAAGAAAAAAAATAGCTGTTATGGTGTTATAAGGTACCCCTAGAGTGTATAAAGGGGAGCTTAACAGAAGCATAACAGAAATAATCTAAGAACATTTTATATAGATAAAAGATAAATGAGTTGTAAATGAAGGTTTATGAAATGTGTTACAATCATTGTAAGGTGAACTGTCGGCTGGAACTACTCCATTGAAATTCAGTATTTGCCATATAGTAAATATATCCTGTCACGCAAACAAGGCGAGATGCAGACCGCAATGCAAGCGGACGTTTTTTGTTTTTTTTTACCCTGAAAGCCATCCAAAACCACTGTAGGATAAATTAGTCAGCATATTATCGACTGTATTTTAATATTGAAAGGCCACGGACATAATGGAGAGAGAAAACTTGAAGGAAGAAAGAGATGGCGGATGAGTGGTCTGAAGGCAATGGTAATATCACAGGAAGCATAGAAAAGTTTATAAATTCTTGTAAGGTTTTTTGACGGACTGACAAAGGAGAAGAAAAGCAGAAACTTCGGGCGATATTATACAGGAAATAGTAAATATCAATACCCAAATAAAGTGCACTGAAAACTAGGTAGAATCATTATGAGCCGGAATTCTTTTCTTAAAGGAGGAAATGACTGAAGGAAGTGCTGGATCAAACGGCAAAGGTCAGTAACAAATTAGATTTCTAGAAGAGCGTAGTCGGAGTAACTGTTCTTGTAGAGAATAATGGCGAAGTCTTGTCGAAGAGACTCGCAGTATTAGTAGCAAAATCGCATTATGACTATGTAAGTGACGGGTCATTTATCAATGGTAAAGCCACCTAACAATAATAAAGGAAATAATAGAAAAACATTGATCATTATCATTATCACCATCATCCTTATTATTATTATTATTATTATTATTATTATTATTATTATTATTATTATTATTATTATTATTATTATTATTATTATTATTATTATTATTATTATTATTATTATTATTATTATTATTATTATTATTATTATTATTATTATTATTTTCATTATCACTATCATTTTCATCGTTGTTAATACAAACTGAAAACCCTTTTCTACGAACGGAACCCTGGTGCCAATATTCCGGGGCTCGAGTGCGTTCGTGTATTAAATAGGCTTGTACGAAATCTATCATTTCACTAAGATGATCGAGATAAATGCCTCCACCTATCTATCTTTACCGAGATTCTAGATATCTCATTAATTCTAAACAAAGAATCTTGATCTTAAAACTCTAAGCCTAAAATTGTAAAATGTATATCTTAACGTTTTGATTTGAGTTAAGCTACTGTAAATATCTAGGCCCTAGATCTGGAATCTATGTCAAAACAATTTTTTTTATTCTTAATGACATACTACTGTAGATCTATTGCAGACGGATTTAGAGCTGCTGCCGCCTACCCAGAACAATGTAGGACTACTTCCGGTTTTAGTACAACCACTGTCCAGCTGTGCTTACAGAAAGTAGTTAGCAGATTCACGTTTTTGTTTTTTTTTTAAGAAAATAATTATAATATTTTTCTCTTTAATTTTCCAGTGACACTATTTTGGAAAAAAAATATCATTACCACTCCAATCTTTAGGACAATTTACAACTTTATGCCAAATTTGACATACCTATGTGGTCTAGAAATGCTGGCCTAGCTCCATTATAAAGAGACTATTATAATTATTATTATTATTATTATTATTATTATTATTATTATTATTATTATTATTATTATTATTATTATTATTATTATTATTATTTTAGCAGCAGCAGCAGCAGCAGCAGTAGTAGTAGTAGTAGTAGCAGTAGTAATAGTAGTAGTAGTAGTATCAGCAGCAGCAGCAGCAGCAGTAGTAGTAGTAGTAGTAGTAGTAGTAATAGTAGTAGTAGTAGTAATAGTAGTAGTAGTAGTAGTAGTAGTAGTAGTAGTAGTAGTAGTAGTAGTAGTAGTAGTAGTAGTAGTAGTAGTAGTAGTAGTAGTAGTAGTAGTATTTGCACTTAGGCGCTTACAACCAACATGATGTAAAACGATGAAACTGAAAGATTTAAACATCTCAATCGTCAAATGTATAGAACTGTGTTGATTTATTTACAAAAAATAAATCTTTACAGATTTTGTATAACACGTCTTTTTGAAACTAACGGCAAGACTTTCACCTCTAAAACTCAGTAAAATAATTCACAAAGTTATTGTGCAATGACCCGTGAAATATCCCTGGACATGATTGAACCAGAGAGAAATGTAGATGTAAGACACATTGATAGATTCCGAGTATATTTAAGATATTTAATCAGGCAGATATACAGTATGTAAAGAGAGATAGACAGGGAGATAGACAGATCAATAGGTAAATAAATATTGATACATCGATAGATTGTTAGGCTGAGAGGCAATAAGATAGGTAGATAGATAAATAAATAAATATATAGTAATGAAATAAATGCCTAATTCGCCACACAGCGCTGATATAACAATACATAACAGTAAAATAGATATATAGGTATTTAGGTAGTTAGATAGACCGATTAATAGAGATTGATGTTTATTTCAAGTCAGTACAATGGGTAAAGGATAAATAAATATATATATATATATATATATATATATATATATATATATATATATATATATATATATAAAGAAAAAAAATAGATAATTGGATAGGTAGATAGAAAATAAATAGGTAGATAGAAGGAAAAAAGAAAGATAAATAGACAGATAGGTATTGTATAATCTTACATTTATATACCATCGTATTTTGAGTAGTTCCTCACACTGCTTATGTGTAATACTGTCTCCCATGCATATTTCTCATTTCATGTTTCAGAATTCTTTTGGCCTGAGGCAAAATGATTTTAAAATATTTGTAACAGTAAATACTCTCAGGGAAAATATCTGGAAACTAAAAATCGCTGATGGATCAATATCGAATGCATCATCTCATGGAGAGTTATCCATAAAGACCACCCATAGGCCCATGCATCAGCCAAATGCAATCTCTGTCTTGCATGAAAAAATAGAATTAAAAAAAAATAAACAACGCTCAAGAAAACACAGGAAATCTCGTAAAATACTAAATACGGAACGAAAAACAACTCAAGACGATCCGAGAGGGATGGGGGTGATAAATCTGGGGAGACTGTCGACACACTCAAAACACGCGTAGCGGGAGGAAAATCGGAGTTTTAGAATAGCTTAAAGCACGAACGCTTTAACTCAAAGATAAATAAAAAGATAGGTAGATAGACGTATAGAAAAACATAAAGATAAATAGATTGATAGATGAATATAATATTATAGATAGGTAGTTAGGCAGCCAAAGAAGATTAGATGTAGAATGAAAGAGAAAAATACTCACACAAACGCACACACACATAACAAACCTAGCGTACTACGGATAAAATGAAAACAAGATATAAAAGAAAAGAAAAATTCATTTTTTTTTTCACTGAAGATCATTCACTGTGATTCATCTTACTGATGCTCTATAGTGATGTTTCAACTTTTATGAATGACTATTGTAAAATCTAAACATATCACAGTAAATAACACATTTTAATGAAACCAAACGCCATGGCCTCAGTAGGAGCTTTGCAAAACTTTAACCAATCATCAGGATTAATATCATTTAAAAAAGAAGGCTTCCTGGTCTGCGATTTTCTTTATTCATGCGTTCTCCGAAAGAAGAGCTCCGTATTGAAACAAAATTGAAGTTGCCAACTTAAGTTTTTAAGAATTAACTTTCTAGATGTATCAATTAAATGTACCAGCAAAAGTGATCCATCCCCTTTCCCTTTCCTCACACAGAGCAGTGTTGCGGAGAAGGCTTCTGGCCTACAAAAATGTAGAGATAGCCAACGGTTAACCAAGCCGCTGTTTTTTTAAATTAATCTTTAATAAGCGATGATGCTAATTGTTAAATTCAGTTATCACTATCGGCTAAAAATTTGTCTGGATGTCGCAAACAAAATTTTAGAACGAAAAAGATACTCTTTAAAAAGAGCTTTTTCAAAATGTCGGCTCTTTCGATTTTGTAGACAAATGGACTTTCTTTAAAAGTAAAAAAGCAAGTACGATTACCAATGATTGGGAAAGAAGGAGAAAAAAAACCCGTCAAAGTAATTAAGATTCTTTAATGTTTTAGTGCAGTTACAAGTGAGAGTGGATTAAAAGACATAAAAAATTGATGTAGAAGGTTGGGCGTATTTTATCAGTTCTCTAAGTCTGGTGTCACCGAGCTCTGAAAAATGTAACGTTCCCAGAACCAGACAAATTATACCTGATAAGCAAGGCGTCCTCTGAGAATTCTTTATGAGCGGTTCCCTTGCCAGGTAAGATTAATTTTGGACAAATCAAAAACTCCTATATAATCTGAACAGGGCATGGGGTGTCAGGAAGAATTGGTTCTATTCACCAGCTGTGAGATCGTAGATCACAATCAGATTGACTTCGATATTTCTTCATCTTCTTCAGTATAATGTGAAGCGGGAATAGATCTAACAACATTTAGATGTCTACTCTATGCATCAATCTATCTATCTGTCTATCTATCTATCTTTCTATCTATATGTATCCTTTGTGATAACTTCAAGTTAATCACCATTTTTATCTTTTTATTAAATATTTTTGTATAGAGTTGTTCTAGAGAATTTGCCCCTTTTGGGGAATAAGAAATATTTTGATTAATTTTTCACCGTTGTTAGCAACGATTTGAGAAAAGTGAGCAAAATGAGGACAATTCCTGTATAACCTTCAAGTGGATATTGAGATTTTTTGTTAAAGTATATTATGCAATATAATTGCTTTTTTTCGAATGATATTCATTTGTATTGATGCGATTAAGCAGAGGCGAGGTATCTGAAGACACTGTTATCTGTTGTGTTTTTGCCCATCTGGAAGCACTATAAACAGCAGTGTTTTTGTCAAATGTAACTGTGGATTACATATTCCACATCTCTTGTTACTATTTAATATAGACGTGTGGAAAGTCGTGTTGTATTTTTAAGCATAGGAAAAATAATACGTAAGATTAATAAGGTTAAGTGAACAATCAAAGCGACGTTCAATCAGCATGGAGTTTACGTCTATTGATGCGGCCAGGTTTACAGAAAAAAAACAACTCTTACAAATGTTACTGTACAGCTTAAACCTACCTTTCTTCACACTTTAAAAAGGAAGTTATTAAAAGGTAAAAAGAAGAAAGAAGAGTAGACTAGAAAATAAAATACGAGTGGTAATTAGAAAATGTTTTTCGTTTATTTTGTCTTGTGGCCTGGTGCTCTGCTGAGGTGCCACTTGTTATAGGATATTACAATCGAACTCGCCATGAACTGTAAAGTTAACTTTTCCCAGTGGTTTTGGCAGAATCCCCTAGTCGGATGTAGGGTCAAGCAAGTTCTCTTGTTCATGAAAAACCAATATAATTCAAGGAAACCGTATGTTTATATTGCCTCATATTGAAGAAAGAAATACATGTATCTCGTCAGAATTCGAATACGCTTTTGTCCAACAACCGCTCAATGTACAGAAACAATCTCTTCACCTGCCATAAGAATGAGATAAACTGACTAAACCGCGTTTCCTTTTTAATGCAAATTTATTATGGAGCCATTAATTGATTTCAAAGAATGAGACAGAGTCGTAAGTGATGCTGAATATATTTCCCTAAACAGTTAACTCTTTTATAATCGTGTAATATGAAAAACGTGATTGAACGTTTGACGTGTATTCATCTTCTTGAATGTCTTTATCGTCATGAGAGTCTGAGATGGGAGTGAAATGTTAGCCCAACTTCCGTGATGAAACTTATATATATATATATATATATAAGTTTCAAGAAATCTTTTCCAAGTCTGCCGTAACCCGACCATTGCCCTTGTTCCCTGTGGATTCTGATTCTTATGTTATTTCAGGATAGCACTGTGTCATTCGGTAAAGGCTTACCCGATCCAAAACCATCCCTCTGAGCCTTATATCCTTCCCACCTGGCTTTTACTCGATTCGCCAACAGGTCATTACATTTTTTTATTTAGTTAATAGTAAGGATCTTTTGTAAATGTATTTTAATGGATATTTCCAACTACCATTATTACAGTTCATTTTTTTCAGTTCAAAAATGTTAATTGGCATTTGATATATTACATTTTTCTTAAATCTTTTGAAAATTTGTGCCAGTTACATAGTCGTCTTTCCTATAAATAGTCTGCAGTCTAATTTTACAACTTTAAAAAAGTGTATGCAGACCCCACCCCACCCACCTAATTTTTAATATCCATATAAGAAATTCAAAGTTACATGAAATGTTGGTTAAAAACCGAGACCTAGCAAAATAGGAAGATTAAAAAAGTATTTTGAAATCAAGAAAGGAAAAAAAAATCAGAAGCATTCGAGGAGAAGAAAATAAAGTACTGAGGTGAAGTTTTCAAATTATGAAAGCGCAAAAACAAACAAACAAAACACACACACACACGTATATATATATAGGCTAGAAGAAGAAAAAAGGGACATATAGAATCAGAACAGAATGTTGAACGTAGAAAAAAGGAAGGCAACTAAAGAAAAGCTATCGAGGCATTTACATGACAGTGCTTTAATTTTCAAGCCTAAAGTACAACAGCGTTCGGCTTTTCCTCTGGTCTCAAGAGTCCCGCAGCCTTTAATCCGGGACATTTCGCTAAGGGGAAGGACCTTGGTTTTAATTAAACTGCTTTTTTTTTTAATTTTCTCGCGACTGATCTTTGAATATATCTAGCTTCTTTAGTTCTTTTTTTTTTTTGTAATATTCATAAAAATGTGTATCATATCGTCATCAAATGAATCATTTATTTAAATTCAATGTAATTTATATTGAGAAAAATGTAGTCTTGAAAATGGAAAAATGAGACAAGTGTCAAAAATTCGTATGGAAGAAGAAGATGTGATGAGTATTCTAAACGAATGAAATAAAGAGAGTAAAAAAGAACTAGAAAGCTTTGTAAAAAAAAACCGAAAGGATGCCAAAAATAGAAAAGAGCGTAAGTGAGATAAAACCATACATGGCGGGAGATCGCGATACAGCATCAACTGCTTGATTCAAGCTTCATTGTTGATTGCTCTTTTTCACATTCTTTTCATGAAACGAAAAATTCGATTCATGTAAAGCAGTCCTCAAAACTTATTCAGTGGTGCTCTCTGAAGCCTTTGAAAAATTTTACAGTTACTTGTGATCCATTTCCTAATAATTTACTCGTTTGCTCTGGTTTTGAAGTAAATGACCAAAACCAATATCTAGCTGTTTAGATGGTATCTTTAGAATTGTGTCTGTCTTTTAAACCCTACTTTTCATTGCAAAGAAAGAATGTGGTTCGCATGACTAATCTGGCGCAGACATCGACCATCAAGGTCCTCCAATGCTATCTTGTATCATCTCGGTCGATCAGATGGACGTTTAATGTTATCCCCTGGTCTCTTGATGTATACTTGAGCAGCAGACAAGAGTGTGGACCCTTTCAGCGTATTCCCGGTTTATCGTTTTCGCTATCATTTCAACGACAACACAGCTCTTTTGACAGGCTTAGTAAACAAATAGTCTCCTAGTGACTGCCATTTGAGATTTATTATGAAATGTATAGTTCTGTATAGTTTTGTAAGTTCAATGTATTTTAAATATGATAGGCAGTTTTAGATTGAAAGTAAAGCATTGTGCACGATCTTTTCATGACGTTTAGATAACCTGAAAAACATACTTTAATTGGCAATATCTCTGAAACATAAGTTCTCGTTTTTTTCTTTCAATGGTTTCTTACCATTGCAAATTTATTACATCTTTTAAAACCTCAGATTTTGATTATAATCTTTTTCAAGGATTAAAAAAGTATGTCAGTGTATTCAAATTATCAGGCATGTAAAATTTAGATAATGTGATGTGTTGAGCCTATTGCAAGCTCTGAAATTAGTTTGAAATCGGGATAATAGTATGTTTTTTGCCCGCTCTCAACTTTATATATGTAAGGAAAGTATGCCGCTGGCTGTATACCGTATTATTACAAAAAATGGATGGACATTACAAATGCATTTAAATTTTTTTTTTTTTACTTTTTATTCAATTCAATGTTTTGAACTACAAAAATGATGGTTTCAACCCTTTTTTCTTATTAAAGAAAAAAAGTCCAAAAATAGGGATAAGATATACATTTTCTTTGCAACATCGCTTTAGCCTAGACACATTATAAAGAAACCATAGATGGGTTTTTCTGATAATAAAAAACTGAGCGGCGCCATAGCTTTTAGATTGAAGAAAGAAAGTCAATTCCGTACACATAAATGCAGCTGATTTAAAACTGATGAAAAGGTTTTTTCTGATTTTTTGATTTACTAAATATACTTTCAGTTTTCTATTGCCAATGCGGCGATTCTACTAGAGGGCCGGTATGATGTATTTCACCGTGATTGATTTAAAGACTCATAAAAATACGCGAAATGAGATAGACGTAAAGGTCAGAACACGCCAGAACATTTTGTACATGGAAGAAGATGAAGTTAGGCACAACGCGCAGTGCGCTTTCCACTAATTTTAAGTGCCGATATTAAATATTTTAAAACAGACCAGCGAATATATATGAGCTGACATTTTTGCTTTCGCATCCAATGATAGCAAAACAGTGAAAGAAACACAAGATGGAGAGCCGATCAGAATAGAGGAGGGGGTAGATTTGTAGAACAGCATTCGCAGATTATGAAGTTTACTTATGGGACCAACCTCTCAGATTAACTTAGGTCTGTTAAGGTTAGAGATTCTCCCACTTTCTTTTGCTCTTAGCTGATAAGATTCTTATCTTCTATCGTTAATGGTCTTAAAGGATTAAGAGAGAGAGAGAGAGAGAGAGAGAGAGAGAGAGAGAGAGAGAGAGAGAGAGAGAGAGAGAGAGAGAGAGAGAGAAAGAGAGAACAGAACCTGAGACCTAAATCAGAAAGTATCGATATGAGTAAGTTGAAAAGGCACATATATAAAGTGCATAACTTTAGTTCAGTGACTTCGCTTTCTTTTTCAACATTTAACATTTGGTTGCTAAGGAAACAGCGACCATTTTGGATTTTAGGCTTTTTTCCAAACAACTAAGGCCCATACGGTTAAGAAAATAGGTCCTTGAAACGATCAGTGCGATTCGTTTAGACAATTTCAGTACTTTTCTTTAAATGTTTTTGACAAAATTGATTTCAAAATTGACGAAGAAAATGAAAAATGTTCCACTTTCCAGTTTTTATCGGAAAACTTTTTTTCTAAACAAAAAATCGTAAAAAAATCGATCTTATTGTTTATAGTTCGGCATATCAACATATCAAGACAACTCTCTGGTAAAAGCAAAGTTTTTGCATATTTTGTTCCTAACAATGGCAGTTTCAAAATTTCTCTGAAAAAATTTGTAGAATTTTTTGTTGTTGCAAAGTTCAATTAAAAAAATTGGTCCAGAATCAATGATTATCTTTTTTTTTCCTTTAACATAAACAATTTTATGAAGAAATCTTTGAAAGCCTCAAAGTTATGAACAAATTAATGTGACAGGGTCAGACCTATCAGAGAACAAGAATAAAGCATTTTCAAGGCGCAGTTCCCCCTTTCTTTTAAAGCGCTTTGTCTCAATTTTGGTGTATTTAGAAGAAAAGCAGAGGAAGTTTAAAACATTAATTATTGAAGTTTTGCAGAGACAAAGGAAAATCAGCTTCCTGCAATAAACCGACTGTTTGTCAGGTCCTATCGGTTATAAACAGTTAAGAATAGCGACTCGTTTAGCGAGCTCAGCTGAAGCTGAGTATAATTATTCGAAAAAAAAATTATGAAGTCCGTTGCAAGCTAATTTAATTCTCCAGCAATACTCACCGGGCTCTTTTGTCTCTGCAAAAATGAAAAATAGTTTGAATTCTACAACAGCTTTCTTTAAATGGTTGAAATTGTTTACTAACGAAGTAGAATCTTTATTAATTTAAAAATTGTAGGTTACATATGACCACGTTTTAAATAGAAATCATATTGTTTTTCTTTTAAAATTTAAATCAAATTCGTGGAAAAGATCACGTACATAACTTTTTATTCACTACCGTAAAGGTAATGATGTTAGTGTGAAGAGATTAAGTTGTAAAGGTTTTTTTAATTTTAAAAGCATCAAAATAAATTGCAAATCAGAAACTTTTAAACAAATAAAGTGACTTCATTTTATGGACAGCTTTATGAAAACTTTTGATGTCTTTGAAAATTTCGAAAAAACTGAATAAGTAGACATCAAATCTATATCGATCACAATCTTTTGACCTGCATCAGAAAAAAAAAAGAAAATACAGATCTCCCTATGGTTTTGGCAGAAGGATAAGTCTTTGTAATTTCATGGATAAGCTTAAGAAGCCCTAGCAACCCCTCCCTTGTCCAGACATATCTTTTTTTATTACATTTTTCTTCAGTCAAGTGGATGAAGATTTTTTAACAAACGCGGAGGAGAGTTTAACAACAATTATAAGGAGATATGTATGACGTGAGATAAAAACAAACAAGCAAATAAGACATAGAATGGAGTTGATATTATTTTATAGCGACTCTAACTCGACATTCAAATAATATGGCATGTTGTTCTACTTCAATGAAAATTCCTACACACACATACATACACACAAATGATGTGACAGCAGAGAAAGAGCATTATAAATCCTAAATTAAGTTCGTATTAAGCAGGTCTAGAAAGTCATCCATTCGCTAAATGATTCTCTGATTGAGCGGTTTCACAAAACTTGCTCGTCACGAGCGCCGATCCCAGGGTCATCAATTTGAAGAGAACCAGGTGTCAAGTGTGACATGGACTATTAGTCCTGTATTCTTTTACATTTCCTGATCAGCCTAGTTAATACTTTTAACCTCCATCTTTGACAAAGTGTATTGAGATAATCAAGTCTATTTCTTAATATATTTACAAACATAAATATGTGTCATGTCGAACCTTTCTATCTCCTTTTACTCACTCAATATCTCCCTCTCCCTGTCTCTCCCCCCTCTCTCTGTCTATGTCTCTCTTTCTGTCTCTCTTTCTGTCTCTCTCTGTCTCTCTGTCTCTGTCTGTCTGTCTGTCTGTCTGTCTGTCTGTCTGTCTGTCTGTCTCTCTCTCTCTCTCTCTCTCTCTCTCTCTCTCTCTCTCTCTCTCTCTCTCTCATTTAACAATATAGTTATTATCTTTACTTTTGCTCTCCAAAACTTACTTTTTCCCCACAATTTTTCATTTAACTCTTCCATCATCTCCATTACGAATTTGTGTCGTACTCATATGTCTGCCACACTACAGAGGACAATTACAACGTTAAACAAACACCGGTTATATAATATCGTTATTTTCAGACAGACAGAGCCTGATCCACTGTAAGCGCCGACGTATCCCAGAATAGAACATTTGGAAATTTACTTCCGAGATAATCTACAGGCTACGAAAATTTCAACTTTAACGTCATTTAATGAGCTACGCGATGGAAGTGGGTCAAGATTGTTTTGTCTAGAATCGTTACTCTGACAATGAGGGAATCATTAGACATATTTAAGAGTTTAAAAACAAGAGAAAACAAAGGCAAAACAAAACAACAAAACTTTATTTTGAAACTTACACTCAACCTACATTTACGTAAAGATAGAAAAACGATTGTAAGTAAAAGTAACAATTCAGACACTTTATGAGTGGTAAAGCTTCAACAGAGCGTAGACTAAAGGCAGCAAATGAACAATCATAATAAGTCTAGCGAGAAATTCACATCAGAACCTCTGCATGGAAAACTGTTGAAAGCTTTTTACTTTCGACCGGAAAAATGAAGGAAAGTCTTATTATACAGATAATACTGAAGAGTCTTTTTTCAATGATACTATAAATTGAATTGTGAATAGTGAAAGATCAAAACTTTTACTTAGTTAGTTGTATATCTTTTTTTTTTCAATTTTAGTAGGTTTGCAGGCGATAAAAATAGTTGTGTTGCGCAAGAGAGAGCATTAAGCGTCTACCAAGAAATATTAAATGTATTGTTACAGTTTTTGTTATCTTAATAGATAATGTACGGACAGCTTTTGATTCGTAAAAAAGAGACGCAAGAAACGTGATAAATAGTAGCCGATGAGTAAGATTGTCGTTATTTTCGGTTGAAAATATAGATCCTAAATGACTCCTTATGTTGTGATTTAGTCTAGAGGTTTTGAATTATGAATCAAAAAAATATTTATTTAAAGATCCCTTATTCTACGTTTTAATTAAAATTATTGTCAGTGATTTTTTCTTATTTATATCATCTAATGCCCCACACTCTTTTGAGAAGGGGAAGGGTAGAGCATTGCGAGTATGTTAATTTTTCCCCACTCATTTGACGTTTGTTTACTCCATCTGTTGTTAGTAAAACGTTTATGTTCCGATTATTAATTTGTGTATCTCGTCCAATACTGTGTCGATTGTAAAATACGTTCGAGGCTATTTTGAGAAATAAGATTCTAAATGGCTTACTTTCTAGGGACTTTCAAGATTCGTTCAATTGAAAAATTACCCTACAGCTAGGTGTCAGCCTCATGACCAAACTTCAGTAATATTCTCTTTAATGTTTCTTTCTTTTTTTCTTTTTTTACTTTTTAGGGTCTAGCTTCAAAATATTCACACAAAAAAAATTGTAAAACTGCCATGTTGACCCTAGGCGTACCATAATTACAGCCGCTGCCGAAAAATGAAACCATTCAAGACCCTCCATCGCATCTTTTTATCTTAAGAAATGGAGTCTCGCGTTTGGCGTTGCAAATGACAAAAAGTAAACTCGACTGTTTGGCCTATAGGGGATTTTTTTCTCTAGACGTTTCTTCATCCCATTCGGGGAGTATTTGTCCTGTGGTCCGTTTCTGACTATACTGACAGAAAGTTATGTCAGAATCAAGTGCCGGTTCCTCGGATTACTTCTCTTGTTAACATAAATAGAAAATATTTTAATGCAGAACAAAGATTCCACCAGCAAATGTTGATTATTTTCATCTTGCTTCATACTTGAAGAGTAAAAAACGAAAGGAAAAACTACTGAAAACCAGGCACACACGCTATCGAATATAATTTATTTCCTGAGAAGAGGAGAAAACTGTGTATGTCACTTGTCAGCAACTATGCTGTAATTGGAAGGAGGATCAGAGTGGATCAGGGGCGAGGAATGTAAAAGGTTAAACTGGAGAGGGGAAAAAGCAAGATGAGTGAAAATGATTATAAGACAGAAATACAATAAATAGAAAATTATACCACGAGGATGAATAAGACATTTAATCGAAGAAGCCATTCACAGCTTTAACAAGATGACACATCCCGGTACGTGCCCTGGGCTGTTTGAGTTTTCCTGCTTTGTGTACACAAAAGTAATTTTCTGACACCTTGGCGAGATTTTCCTACTGACTTTTGATGTCATGTTAAGTAGACATTTGACCTGCGAGGCCACCTTAAATATTCATGGAAAGCCATTAGTGATGTACTGCTGGGAGAACAGGGAACTCGATGGCCAACGATCTGCATTCTGTGCAAGCGATCTGTTTCCTTCCCTTAAAAGATCGATGAAGAAAGCGCTCTACTTCAAAGTGCTAGCATGTTTTCCATTGTACTTAAAGTTATAAACAATGACAATGGCCAGATCGAGAAGCTTAGGGCTAAGTTTTTACATTTTCTTTCTTCCTATTCATGTTTTTTTTAGGAATGCAGATGCCAGGGGTAAAAAAAATTGGGTCCTTTAAATGAGCCACAATCTTATTCGCAACCAGTTTTCGTATCTAAAATTTAAAGTAAGAGCCAAGATTAAGATACATACACTTCCGAGTTTGAGTTTCACTCCTTCAATTTTCCAATAGCAATATTCATGAGCAACAATTTCATGTATGTGTAAAAAGACTGCAGGATGGAACGTTGCGAGATGATTGATTCTATGAATTATTGACTGTATGGTGTCCTTGCCAGGTTCATTCATCTCCGGTCCTTTTAATAAATTATCGAGGAAGAAGCACGGATTTTTGGCATCATGTTACAGACTCATATCAATAAGGTTGCTGATATCTGAACTGATGCAAATGTTGATTTTGCTAGTAAGGGGGGTCTTATTCAATCAGCTGTGTCCTGACATCAGTATTTGAATATGAAATGATTCTTGAGTGTGATGAGATCTAACAGCATGATAAATTATACTATTTCGTCTATTTCTTTAAAGAAATGCGCAATCAATGGACATAAAAGCACCATGCTTTTTATATTATCATGGAATAAAGTTAAATGACATTTTACGATCGTAATCGCAAGAATATTATAGACCTGTTGACTTACCAAGTTTAAATTCTTTTTTTAATCAAATTTGCAAATTTTGTCGAAGAGGGTAGAAACGGAAATATTCATGCAGGCTGCGATCTCATCCTTAACGAAATAAACTGAGGATAAGCTGATCTACATGTGCATTTTGAGCATTTCGGCAACTTAAATATTCGTCTTTCTGAGCAATTGCATTTAGTTATTCAGGAGAAGTGGTGAAAGCAGTGGTAGACTTTGCTACTCCTTATTACCACTTGTCTGCTCTCAATTGGGTTATATACGGCTCAGTCCGGCTCTGCTCACTTGCTAATCAAATATTCTAGAGTGAATTGCGCTCACCACAACACAATTTGATTGATCAACTGTTTCTATCAGCCTTGAGAGATTGAATGAGGCGAGAAGATGTGTAGTAAAGGAATGAAGACGCGGATAGTTGAGGAATGGTTGGATAGACAACGTGCATTAGAGCCGATGAAATGGTTCTGTCTTCAACTTCAGCGTTTCACATACTGGTTGTGTCTTCATCCAAGGAGAAGTTTTAGATAAACAAATCTGAAAACGATACTACTACTTTTCAAACGCAAATAAAAATTTAATGTATTCATGTAGAAAAATGAGAGGACTGTTTTTACCGTGTAACAGATTTTGCGGTACCTTTTCTAAAAGCAGCAAAACTATTTAAGATTCCTAAATGAAACTTATCTTTGATACGAAATCTTTTCCTTTCTTTTCAAAAGTAACAGGGCTGTTTTATTTTTTTGTTTTTAAAAGTTGTTATATTTTTTGAAGATATATAATAGCAAACAATATTTTCTGTTTAAATTTGATGAGCTTGAAATGAAGTACTCATTTCATATTTGACATCCAATGATTTTTGTAAAATATCCATTTCTATTTTAGATAATAATTTATTTAAGAGGCTGCGATGCATAACCGTCTAGGCTCCTTGGCTTAGTATAGTCAACTTTGCTACCACAGAGAGCAGAAGTAAATGTTTTTGAAGGGGCTAGATAGACTTTAAAATGGACTTATTTACACAAATTTGGACTACATATTGATTTATATGTGGGAAAACATAATATCCGAGGAAGTTTTGAAAATTTTAGAGTATGAGATAACAATAGTTATTGATGTCTTAATTGGTGCAAATTTTTCTTAAGTATCATATGTCAAGCGACTGCGTACTTTTTCAATAATAATCTGTTGTTGATCAAGCTTTCTGAGGGGGAGGGGGCATTATAGTTTACTTAGCATAATTTTCATTATCATTTTTCATATAAATACACAACGAATGAAAAGCCACAATCATATAATACAATAAAAGCCTGGGTTCCATCTTTATAAGTTGTACAACCACATGTAACTTATCCCAACATGATGTTTAGCTGTTCCGCCATCTTTCGGTTGAATCAACATTTGCTTTTATTTTCATGTAAAACAATACTCTAATGTCCCTTGTGAAAAAAGCACTTTCGCACCGTTTGTCCATATTCCACTTCTATATGATGTCAATATCACGCAAACGTGCTATTTTCTATGTCTGAGCATCTACTTTTTCAGCTTACTCGCATAATCTAAAATAACTAATCGATGCGTATTTGGTTTTATTTTTTTTAATGTTTGATTTTTTTTGGCACAGGCATCATTGGTGGTGCAGACAGAGTGTATCTATCAAGGCTTGCACATGCCACAGACCTAACTACTATTTTATTTGGTCTTAATGCCTTCAGAGATAAATAAGGGATTCCAGGTAAAAATTAATGTTGAAGTTTCATTTCCGTCACATTTCACCTTTTTTTTTTAAAGAGTTAAAAGCTTATTCATTATTGAGATCCGTAAAATGAAGTAAGGAAAATACCAAAGCGATATCATTGTAAGACTCTATCTCAACTTTAATACTTATCTTAAATAAATAAATTAAAAAAATAGATATCTTTTCGTTTTTGGTAAGCACCATATTCTAAAATGTCAACTCCATAAAAAACGAGCATTTTTTCTAAGCGTTTCGTTGCTTGCCTTCCACTCTGGTAGACAATTTTCCTCACTCTGTTGTCTTTTAAGAGTACCCCTAAAAAACAATTGAGTTTTTAATGATCTGTTAAAACTGATTGAGTTAAACGTTAAGTTTTTGCTTTTGAAAACAAAAAATGCAATTGTTTGGGTGGGGTTCAATTTTTAGCGAAAGTAATTATTTCAACAGCTTTTGTACAAGGTCATATTTATCGATTTTTTTTCTCCTCTCATGCCTAGCTTTTGAATAACAATTAATTTTAGACCAAGAATGCTACTGCCGGGCGTAAGGACTTATTCATGTTATTGGTGTCGAAGAAAGTCGTTTAAGCCTAGATAGCTACTTAAGATTTATTTTCTCTCTACTTGTCTCTCATTACAACCTGGTGGCATTAATTTGAACTTTAACTTAGTCATTCTGGCTATCTTTCTTTATTTTTTTCCTCTCCGTCTTATTTCAATTTTTTTTCAAACTAATATAATCATAATGTTCGATTCATTCATATCTCTCTCTCTCTCTCTCTCTCTCTCTCTCTCTCTCTCTCTCTCTCAATATCTATCTCTCTATTTCTCTATATCTCTCGCCCTCTCTTTTCCTTTGTGCATTCTTCACCTCCTCCTGCTTCTTAAGGCACTGGGTAGTTTTGTCAAAATATTAGGAATGGTTTGATTTAAAAAAAAAAAAACAAATGTCAACGAATGATTTAATAAATATGAAAACAAGACCTTTGGGAACTGGAGAGCTTTTTTAGTTCGAAACTTAATTGATCTTCTTGGAAATAGTATTTTATGAAAGAATTAAAGGAGCTGCATTCATCCATTCGTCAGTAGCATTTTTAATATTTTATATACTATGTTTTACAAGAAAGTTACACTTTCCTACCTTTGGTTCTAACTGCCTTAACAGTTTACTTAAAGTTTTTTTTTTTTAATTATTGTTAACCAGCAGCATTCAGCTGTCTGAAACATTTCACAAAACAACCCACGGAGTCTCGACTTCTGAGTCTGTATGTTTAGTCGTAGGATTACCAAGTTAACAAGTTTAATTGTATTTTATGTTTTATCAGAATTGGCTTCTCTCATATTAATTGATCAGACAAGAAAAAGATAGAGGCTATTTGCCAATGTTTGAATCATCAATTTACTGTGGAAACCCTTTATACCATAGAATGGCATCTCAGGGCCGTTAGAGTTATTAAAGAAAATCATAGGCAGGAATGCGATTGAATCGTCTATAACATAGTGTTATTTATGTCAATGTCAGTTTTTACCCTATCGCAAAAAATTTAATTCTCTCACTCACTCACTCCCTTTGTTCCTTCCTTTCCATCTTTTTCATACTAGACTGCCAACCCTGAGTTCATCTTCAAGAAACTGGTAACTCAGTTATATGCTGTCAGCTGGTTGCCATAGCGCCTGTCTGTCTGCGAATCTCAGCGCTGACGTAAGATTAGAAGTTGACATCAGGTCACGCCATCAAATTGTGGAAAATGTTTCACTGAGCATCGCCAATCAAGCTTCCTGCTTGCCTGAAACAGACAGTCTCACACAGCGGTTGTCGTGTTCTCGTCTTCACGATTACAGCACGGCAGGCTAATGTAAGACTTACAAAGCAGTTTCCCTCACTTATGATTGATGCTGAAATTTCTTTGATTTTGGTTGTTATATCTTTAAAGGCAGATCAAGTGAGTGCACTGACATTGCGCTTTAATGGTGAACATAATGTTTGACTAAAGGGCTGGCAAGAAATTGTCAGTCTTGACAGACTACTGACGCTAGGAAATACATGCCACCAAGTGTCAACAGATCACATTCGAAGTTGCTTGTATCAATCTCAGCTTACACGCCTGCTTTGTTTGATGTCCTATGCTCGGGTGTCGCACAGGATAGAAATAAAATTTGACATTCAATTTGATTCGCAGAAGAAACCTTATTATTTAAGACTTCTTTTTATGCGGTACACAAACTTGGATGGCTGAGTAAGGCAGTGAAATTTCTCTTTGACACAGAACTAAAGCTCAACCTATTTTCAAATTTTTATTCAAGAAGAAAGAGGCTTTGCTTTCGTCTTTTGGAGAGATTTTCCTATCAATTGAGTCGGATAAGTGTGCCAGCAGTTGGTGACAAGCATTCCAACTAGTAAATCAGTGCCGTATTTCATTGAGCATTTCGAGGATAACCCTCCAGTGGTACCATTAAGCCAGCCTGCAGCGATGTTCCATCCTCTTAGCGGAACCCAAGTCGACCATAAATTGGATTTAATGCCGCCTGAAGGACGCTTATAACAATTTTCTCACTGAAACTGGAGACGCGATGCCTTTGGAAAGGACTTCCTGGAAATTCGTTCACTTCACTTCATGGTTTTAGAAGTAAAGAATGTGAAAAAGAAATATTTGACAATTTTCAGGTCATCAGTATCAGTGTCTTCCGGTTTGACCAGACAATTGATTTTCATGTTGGGAAAACCCTAAAATATAGTATGTGAAGCCAAGAAACATTCCCATAGAGTATTATAATCAGTTGCGACTCTTTCTTTGTGTTTGAACATACCAATCAAATTTAAAACTAAATCCTCTGCACATCTCTATTAGAACGAATCTAGATTCCCTTCTCTGTAGATTATTACCAGCAGTGTTGGTCTGGATGCCTGAGGAGACGCCAACACGTCAACCCGACTCGCGGTTCAAGTCATCTGGAGTGTGGGCGTCCCTATGACTGCATCGTTTTGCTTTCGCTACGTTCTGCATACCATCTTCGCAAGTTTATTAGTTCTCGCTACCATGGTTACCGAAGTTGTTGATGGTGGGTTTGAATGTAATAAAA
>JAWDGP010003066.1:1175000-1222500 GCA_033675545.1 Elysia crispata | reverse complement strand
AAGAGAACTGACTACAGAGCAGAAACTTTTTGAAAATAGTATGGTGCATTGCAGGAAGTACATAAAAACTTCATAGAAAAACTTTGTTGGGTATTTTGTTAAACACTGAACCCTCGTTTGAACGGAACGCATATATCCAACAGTTTGTGTGATTGAGGCTCTCTATTTTTTAAATTATATACAACAAAGTCTGAGAGCTTCTTGCAAAAGGAAAGATTTCCTGGTGTATTTTTGTTTGAAAAGGGAAAGTGGTAAGATTTTACTGTTTTGTTTTTGTTTAGCTTTTTTTAAATAAAAAATGTTCTCCTTTATACCAAGTTAACTGGTTTCAAAGAAAGCATTTATTAAAGTATGATTTGTTTAATTCTCTACGCTTTACGCCACTACAAACTGCTTTTAAAAATTACTCTAAGCCTAAATTAATACTACGAATGTCTTAGGAACTTGTTATTCTCCACGAACCCATATCTTTCCCTTGGATTTGATTAATTTTATTGCAAAGCATACAAAACTCTTAAATCAAATATAATTTTTCTCAATCGGTATTATTCATATTTCCTATCCTCTTGTATATTTATCTTTCAGAAAACGTAGCTTTAGGCATGCCCACTGAAATGAAAACCAAGGCTTGGACAAAAGGAGATTTGGCTGTTGATGGCGACCTACAAACATGTGTGACATCATCGAGCAATAGAACGGGGTGGTGGCAAGTTGACCTGCTCAGCTCTAGGCTTGTTTATTTCATGGAGATCCATCTCTGTAAGATTTAGTTCTTTTAACTCATATGATAGATTTTGTTTCTTTTTCGTCGGGCTTAGACTACTGTGATTGTAGCCAAATGTTTTTAACGATCTCCTAGTTACTTAATTGCAATTTTCAATGGTAATTTTATACTAGTCCATAAGGATATGGAATAAATACTACGTATGGGTATGCACTAGAAAAGACACAAAGACAACTTTAATCAAAAGTGTATTTGGAAAGACGAAATTTGCTGCTTACAATAAAGACAATATGTTTCAAGATTGACATTTTGAGATCACGCCCATGAGATACAAATTTGACACACGAAGAACTCAGTTGATTTTATCATTAAAGGCAGAATGATGATCTCTCAGACCAGGCTTAGGGCATGATGTAAGGAACGTATGCCTCACCAACTGAATCGACGTGAGTAAGATGTCGTCGCTAGGCATCCCAGATGAAAGCAATCTAGCAGCAGTAGTTCCTAACACTTCCGCATTTCACAATAAATTTGTACAAAAAACCTTAAAACTTGATTGTTTTCAACGGAAAAAAACATTATGCCAATACGCTTGGGAATTTTCGAAATGATCAAGATCTATAAGTTCAACTATCAAGGTATTTCTATTTTGCCCCAAGGTCTATAATCTATATCTAGATCTTACTTTCAGTAGGCTGCTAGGTATTGCTCTAAAACTATTTCGAATTGTCTGGTTATCGGCAAATGTGCCAAGGACGAAACAAAAATATTTGGGTGAAACTTAAAGTCATGTCATTCAAATCTATTATGCATTTTCTTATGGAAAAAACGCAACATGGAAGTAAATCAGGATAACTACAGACTTTGTTTTGATTATTTACTCAGCTAAGATTAAAACAATTTCTATGCATAATTCTTTTTTTTTTTTTTGTCGCATGGCACAGGGGATGAATTAGGGAGATAAGTAAAAAGATACCAAACTACGCGACAGGTTTCATTTAATCATCCAATGCATGATAATCATTCCAGAGTAAGGCGAAAAACTAAAGATCTGTTCAAAGCAAATGATATATATATATATATATATATATATATATATATATATATAATATTGACAAATTATTGTGAAAACAAAAAAAAAGCTATCCTTTGAACCTAATAGTGTTTCTTTTGCACCCAACCAAAACATCTTCATAACAAATAAGAGGGAAAAAAACGCGAGAAAATGTACCGATTCGGAAAAAAAAATGCCTCAAAAAGATTTTAGAAAATAAGCCCTGAATTACTTACTACAACTAAAATAGAGACTCCTGAAAGAAGACTCTCTATTTAGGGTATCCCATATTGTCAAAATATTTGCCATCTGTAACTATAGCTTCTACACTCATAGTTGTATAAGTGATCTTTAAAAGGTCATCTTTATGATTCCTGTTTTCCTTAAGTGTCAAAGGAATCCATGTTTTGTTCATTTGTTTGTGCATTTTCTATTGTTCGGCAGCAAACCATTTTTCTCGAGGCAGGGTTGGTGTATATGTCAGTGATTACATTGACTCCTTCTGGGGAAAACCGTGCACTCGACTTCCTGCCTCTCTCAAAAGGTCGAAGTTCATATGCGATATTCAATCCTCCGGCCGCTACTTTGGACTCATTAATAAACAAGGACAAATAACTGTGTGTGAAGTTTCTGTGTATGGTAAGATTGCTGAGTTATCTAAAATTAATCTTATCATACTTCATATTAATACCCATTTCGTGCAAAATTTTAGGATTTTTCTTTTTTTGAATGGTATTTCTTCATATGGTTATTCCCTACCCCATATCAAACTGGCAAAGAAGTTATTGGTTATGGCGTCCTTTTGTTACATTATAATTGTTTCGGTCAAAATTAGTGTATGAATATGCAGAATTTGAACTAATACAAGAAGAATTAGTTGTAAAGTTAAAAATAGATTTCAACATCCAAGACATTCAATGTAAAATGTTTAATATCATATCAAGAAAGAGTTCTTTTATCCACTGCAAAATCCGTTGCACTCTTTCACCAATAAATAATGGTATATAAACTGAATACATGCTTGTCCCATCTTTTAACTAAAACATCTGTCAGGAAAAAAAAGAGCCAAGGAGAATATATCAGATGGACGATTTTGCATTTAATTCATAATTAAAAGAAACTTTTCATTATTTCCAATCACACAAATAATAAGATCCGTCCCATTCGCATCAGTTCAAAGCACAGCAGAAAATTGATACGGTCTAACACTTTTTCTTGAAAGGACGAACAATGTGCAACTATTTGAACAATTTAAAATTTTGTAAATAATCAAATCATACTCTCTGCTCTTTCCATATCCAATCTTTTCCTTTCACCGGCTGGGTTCTATTCTCCACGAAGTATGTTCTCTTCACACTTTTGGCGAGTACTGCTCGAGTGAGTGCGCTTGCGCAGACCCGGAGGAACTGTGTAATTCAGTCACTGGTGCATGTCTGAGCGGCTGCAGGGATGGCTGGACCGGCGATAACTGTTCTCTTCGTGAGTATTGCATAGTTTTTTATTCCTATTTATAGCATTGCAACGGCAATATTGGAATTTTTTTGCCCACTTTTTAATAAAAGTTTCCAAATAGATATCGTTCGTTATCCATTTGATTCATAAACACATGGCTTCTCAATAAATAGAGAAAAGTGAATAATATAACTTTCTTTGTTTCAAAACCTCCGCCTGTAGGCACTTGCCATATTTGAACATTGATTATGGTTGGTTGACTACTAATTACTTTATGTAGCATGATAGCTGGCCTTATTTTATTTTGACGCCCAAATTAAGGTCACCTCGCTGTAAAATAACGCGAACTCGCGGCACAGATCATTTCAAATCAAGGCGGTTGTCTTATGTTGTGTACCAGACAAGTTTAGGTTACTATAATAGTAGGAAAGCACTTCTTAGAACTAAAAAAAAATGTTGTAATCGCAAGGTGGACATTGTTTAGCTACGATCTTGGACCATGAAAATCACTTTTAAATAGTTTTCACCCAAACATTTTTCAATCAAACGGCCGCCTTGATGCTACAAGGTGCGTTTTTCATTTGGAGCAAACTTGATGTTCTGGGTGATGGTCAAACCCAATCTTTGAACCTTTGGATATCAATATTTACTACGGTTTAACCTATTATTTCTAATTGTGTATTAATTGGTTCCTTTCATTCTTTGTGCAAGCACCTCTTTCCGCTGATCTATGTTTATGTATGCAGTTTTCTCCTGCCTTTCCCATCATTCATCTAGCGTGTGCGAATCGGTACGGTCCTGCCTGTAGGAATCCTTGCGGTCATTGTTATGGAAGTAGGGCTTGTGACCACGTGACTGGTGTCTGTCGCCATGGTTGTGCCCCAGGCTGGAAAGGTAGCAGATGTCTTCAGGGTACGTAACAAGCTCGAAATAAGATTATCTTATTCACTAACCTTCAAGCTGACTTGTTTAAGTTGTCAATGCATCGTGAAATGAATTAAACCATTTGTAAAGTAATATTTTTACAACTTTTCCGTCTTGATTTCCTAAATGGTATTATTCCGCAACAGCGTCTCTTTTATAGACACGTTTTTGGAGGTCCTCGACAACTTTCAACTTTCCGGTGGTTTTTTTTTTCTTTTTTCAGCCGTGGAAGATACTGTACAATCACTTTAAACTTTTTTGTGTATTCCTGATGAGGTTCTGTCCTGTGACCTTGAGTCTAGATTTCCGTAAAGCATGTGCAGTTTAGTTTCGTAGCCAGTGATTTAACTTTGAAATCTTCCATCCCAGTCGGTTCTAGGATAGGTTTTCTTTTCTCAAAGTCTTCAAAAGAATTTTATTCGGAGACGGCGGCTTTCTGTTAAGTCGGGGAACTAGATCTAGTTAAACGGTGTCCAATCACACCGGTTCTATAAATGATTAAGGATCTAAAGCGTTAACGTTAGTATTGTAATCCTTAAGATAGTAATGTGAATAGTGTGAAAGTACTTAGATCATGACAGTAATGCCTACTTCAAAATCGTTCATGGGCAGATTGAACTGTTACCATGATAATGGCAAGAGCTGATGTGGTTTAACCTTATTCTGTCAACTATAGTCATAAGGACAGCAACAAAGAATGATTCAGAACAATAAATCAGTTTTTACTATTCTTTTTCAATGTTTTAAAAAATTTGGAGCATTGTGTTGGATGAGATAACAGCACTAGAAATTAAAAGGTTTAAAGACAACAAGCCAAATTAATGTAAAAGTTGCTAGAAAAATTTATTTGAGCTCTTTTCTCTTGTGGTGCTTCCTCTTTTATACTTTACCTCTGAGTCTGAAAAATTTTTTAAAAATCCTGTTTTGCCTTACGTCATTGCGTTAAAGTTGCTGGGGGAAAATTTGGAAGCAACTGGTTAACTTAACTGTAAATTCAACGTCACTGTCTTTTCCAAGGCTCTTCATAATCCTATACATTTATACTTATTAGTGTCATGAATATTCCTTACAAATTTGTTTTCTTCTCATACGGACAGATGAGGGAACATAAATGTGTAAATCGCTGTCATGGAAGTATTTCGTCAAACAGAAGGAGAGAAAGAGAGAAATAAAGAAAGCTAATTCTTACTTCGTTTTATATTATCCTTCTACTTTACTTGTTTTCCTTTGTAATTTAAATGAAATATGCCGATTTTCAATTCTTTCTATGTCTCCAGAAATTAAAATAACTGTTTTGTTATCTCCAGCCTGCGAGCCCGGGTCGTTTGGGTCCAACTGCTTGCACAGTTGTGGCCACTGCTTAGATGAAGCTGTCTGTGAACCGGAATCTGGCGACTGTCCTTGGAGGTGTCAGCCAGGGTGGTCAGGCTCCAGATGTGATGCAGGTCAGCAGCGGTCAGAAAATGAAGAAAGCATGGTTAATAAGTTGATTTATCGGTAAAGTTGAATAATATTATGGTAAAGGTGGTTTTAAGAAAACTCAATGGCAATAATGGATGTATTATATCTAGGTGTGTCTGTGATCTGCTCAGCCAAACAGTGAACTGAAAAATCAAAGTTGAAAGGAAGCGTGATTTAAAAGAATGATATGTTTTTTTAAAAGAGTCAGTTTTCCAAAAGCTATGGCATCCAGCCTTGGAGGTTGAACTTACAGGCAAAAAGTAGGTTATCATAAAGAGGGTGTTATGGATAAGACACAGATAGATATCGGGTGAAAATGAAAAGACAAGAGAGAGAAGAAGGAGACCAAAATAGTTAATTAAGACGAGCTTGAATCGAATATCGCTAACAATTATAAGTTGTTAACAAAAGGAAAATAGAAGAGAAAAGGCTGAAGTAAAGCATTAATATGTGTTGCATGTGGAAGATAAAAAGGTAAAGAGGTGACATATAGTAATGAAAAAGTGACAGGTTCAATAACCAGTGAATTTTGTTCTCAAGTGACTTCCGATGAGTTCAAAGATAATTCTATAAAAGCTGTTTGAAACATTTTCAGAATGCTCAACTGGTTTTCACGGACAGAACTGTGACTTCGCTTGTGGACATTGTCGTAACGGATCTGTGTGTCTTCGCTCCACAGGAGTATGCTCTCTAGGTTGTGAGGCCGGCTTTGAGGGATTATTTTGTACAAAAGGTAGAGACATTACTAAAATGTTTTTCTTTCTCATTGATGAAAACTTTATTTCTGGTGCTTGTTTGTTATAGAATTTGATAGTAAAGCTTAGGGTTTGCTTATTTACATATTTGAGAACAACAAATGTTTCAAAAAAGATACATTATCTGTAAGGCTTTGCTTATAACAGAAGTAGAATATAAAGTCATCTTTCAGAGATGGGAATCTAGCTTTTAGCTCTTAACGCGAGCAGGGAAGATCTTTTAAGGCTTTGCTCTTTATAAGGCTGGAAATAAATTATGTTCAAACAAAGTAAAAGTTAGGGGATACTTCAACGTCTCTCAAACATGAAATTATGGGTCTAGACTTCAGTTGAGGGAGATAATCAATTTTATTGAAAAAGCAAAATAAAAGGTATCTTTTTTCTCCCTTCGCAGATCTATTGTAGCTTTTTAAAGTGTATTTTAGCCCCGGTTTTAGGACAAATAACTAATGGGGCAAATGATTCATTCTCTCTGATCAGAAAAAGTTACCATCACTCTGACTGTCCACTGCTTCTATGCAATATCAGACAAAGGATGGAAATAAATAATAAGTATTGAATTGAGGTGGTCTGCGTATTATTATATAAGGCTTTGCACAGATTTAATTCGTAATCAGACTTTTAAAATTCTTTCAAGAACGAGATATTAACATTTTTTACACCTAAGTACTAATAGGGGCTGGCTGCAATGACTCTCAAAAATTTTTATACAGATAAAAAATCGTATCTGTATAATTCATATTATTTCATCTATCGATGCTCGGGCAGCGTTTTAAATTGTCATGTGTGGAGGAAAGAAGTTATACCAATAAGGTTACAGGCTACCTAATATACAAGGACTCTGAGCTGCGATTAGAACATAAAAGTCATTAAATGAAAGCAAAGGAAAGAAATGAACCTGAAAGATGATGAATTTAAATTTATATCATATTAATTGCCACATCTTCAAGAAACTTTTGTAAAACTTGCTTATCTATTGAGATCTAAAGCTTTTCTTCCAAATGCATTTTTTTTTAAATAAATGGTTGGATGGGCTCATCTTATCTCACGCACAAGGAGAATACTTCCGTGTTTGTTTGGTTTTCGTTTTATCAAACTGCTGAGTGAAACTTTCGATTATTCTGCAGGTCTTTTATGCTCTAAAAGCGAAAAGTAACATTCAAATTCACTTTGAAAATACCCACTTTACAGAAAGTATTATTGTTACCTTAAGTAGGAAGTAAAGAAGATGAGAGAATATCCTATTAAAAACATAAGAAACAAAAAAAGGTTGGAAATCGTTTCATAACAGACTGAAAGTATGGTTATCATTCAGATTACAGTTATATATATATATATATATATATATATATATATATATATATATATACACACACACACACATATACATACATACATCTATGTATATCCCGAATGCTACGCTTTGTTAAAGTATAAAGAAATTATTACAAAAAGTTTGCGAGAAAACTATGGTGTTACTAAGGCAACCATCAAGGATAATTATTTTCTGTTTTGATAATTGCAAAATTTCCTTTTCTTAAATGAAGGTATAATCCTTCCCTATCCTCTGCACTTTTGCTCTTTTTTAGTTGGAAAAAAAAAGAAATACCTTCATAGCTTTGGGTGGTTCGACAATTGCTTAAATATACATAAATTAAGAATAAACTTGATAACCTTGAAAACGTTATGCAGAATCGAAAACAAATGATGTTAAAAATGTCCTGGAGGCATGACACTTTTATATGGTCTAGACTTGTTGTTGTTGCCAACGTTGTTATTAACAAATATTCAGAATAAGCTTCAAGAAACAAAACAAAAAAAAAAAAAAACAATCGCTCAAGCCAAACTCGTCTCTTGAATAGAAGCTAAGGATAGCTTTGATTTAGAAAGGACTTTTTTTTTTGCTAAAAGTGGTTATTACTGTATAATTATCTCTTGCAGCATGCATATCAGGGAAATGGGGCCCTGATTGCCGAAACAAATGCGGTCAATGTTTACACAGGAGATGTAACAGTAAGTCTGGGGAATGTGAGCTTCCCGGCTGTCAGCCAGGGTGGGAGGGACCAAGATGTGACACAGGTCGGTCATGCCTTTGAATATGAATATTTTATTTGTTTTAGTTTTCTTTTCTTTGTAAAAATAGAATCAAGATAGTATTCCATTTCTCGATTTTCAAACTTTGTGGTGAATGAAATAAATCGATGGGGTTTTACATCCCTATGGCAATCATAGAATTGTCTTAGGGACACTGTCGCCTCAGTTTTTTCCTCTATTAGGCTGAGAAATCCAAAAGATCTTTGACTCCTTATTCTGTCTCATCGTTATGATGCTAGTATTAGTTTCCGAAATTTAGACCTTGACAAGCGCAAGTGGATCTAGTCATGGCGTGATAAACCAAGAATTGGAAACTACAAGTCATATACGCCCCATTTTGATAGTTCTGCAATTTATCCTAACGTCAATCAGTTATCAAATGCATCGAAACTAGAAAAGAGGACATGTTTCGACAAGAAATAGAATAATGGTGTGCATTCAGATACGAAGCTATTGTCAATTGAGAAGTTTTATTTACCTGTTTCTTCCTGCGATTTAAATGAATTTAATACTTCGTTTTTTTCTTTGCCTGCTCAGAATGTTCATCAGGTACATACGGGACAAACTGCTCCAAGAAGTGTGGTTATTGCCAGGGAGCATGTATGCCTCTGAACGGACTATGCTCCGCCCATTGTAGTCCTGGATGGGCGGGATCAATGTGCCTTGACAGTGAGTATCGCTCATTAACTTTTGAATACTTTTTACAGCCATATTTGTCCAGCGTTCCCCACAAAACTGCAACAAATATTAATTTCTCATTCATACCTAATGCGACGAATAAGCATATTTTTAATGGAAGTTCAAAGGAGCATTAATCAATGAACCATAATTAAAATCTTGATTTCAAAAGCTGATAAGTAAGTAGTTTTTCTTAATGAAATTAGAATAAGTTATTTAAGTTTCATTATCTTTTTCTTGAGCTCCTGTTTAACTCAGAGAGAAAAAACTGGTTGCCTTTACAATTTTTTTATAAAGCATCATGACCTGAATAAATAACGAACAAAATGATTTGAAAAAAAAAGTGGAGGGAGTAAATAATGATTCATTATTTGGAAAGCCTTCACTGAAAAAAAATATGACAACTTGTAATTATTTTCACAAGAATTTATTTGTAACCGTGCATCAATATATTGGAGGTTTTGGAAAAGGGAGGAGATTAGAGGGGTGGGGTAGCATGTCATAAACTAAGCTTAGCCAACGCAAGAAATGAGGAATGAGAAGAAGTAGGAGAAAGAATTATTTTGCATGTTTTTCTCTTCATAGGCTGAAGTATAGGGGAAAGGCTGCATGCAGTCATACATGGCTGGAATAATACCAGTGTCAGGAAACAAAGAAATATGTCAATAGTTGTTTTATATATTAGTTATCATCAAGCAAGTTTGTCTTTTTTTCAGAATGCTCTAACAAAACTTATGGTCAAGATTGCGCTCTTTCATGCGGTCATTGCGCAGGTGGACAGGCCTGTGACCACATCAGTGGTTCCTGTCCAGGGTCCTGTGCTAGCGGGTATCACACTCGCTTTTGCCATATCCGTAAGTTAGTTTCTGTTCAGTTACAATTAATTTAACTCTGAATAAACCAATTTCTTATTTCATATTGATGTTGGAGTTAGACTTAAGTTACTTACTTTATTGTACTAATTTTTTTTCATTTACTTTTCTTTCTATATTTTGAATGTTCTCAGGCATAAGACCATGATCATTACAAAAATAAAAATCTACTGGGAATTTGTTATTTATTGTACTTCCATTCCCATTCTATTTGCGATGTTACAGATAAAGACAACCGTGAAATTCATAATTTAATGTGAGATTAATAATAATAATGATAATAGTAGTAGTAGTAGTAGTAGTAATAATAATAATAATAATAATAACAACAACAACAACAACAACAACAACAACAACAATAATAATAATAATAATAATAATAATAATAATAATAATAATAATAATAATAATAATAATAATAATAATAATAATAATAATATTATTATTATTATTATTATTATTATTATTATTATTATTATTATTATTATTATTATTATTATTATTATTATTATTATTATTATTATTATTATTATTATTATACCCTTTAAAAACCCGGACGTTATGTATGGTGTTTTAATTGCATAAGGTGTTTAGCCTTGTTTTTTTTTTTTTTTTGTTTTTTTTTTATCTCTGATTAATAGGAAAAGCAAATCTAAAAATATCTTCGGTCATTGAAAAAAAAATTTTTTTTTCAAAATCTAGACGATACTTTCATTAACGAAATCAACTTCATTCAAAAATTAACGGTTGAAGATCAATGAAGGAACAGAATTTATTTTCAAAAAAAGAAAGCAAACTCGTAACTCATAAGTCAGGTTCCTTCGTAATCAATCTTAGTCTTGATTCACTACTCTATTGTCTTCCTGTGAACCTTACCAGAATGTTTTACTCAACAGGTACCAAGGGATTTTCCATCTCCCACCCAAATCTTGTGGTGATGTTGATAGGCTGCATGGTGATATTCACCGCCACTATTGGATCAGTGATTGTCTTTCTGTTGGTTCGCTGGCGCCGGGACAATCAACACGGGGTGGTAGATAAACATCCCCAGCCCTATAAACAGACTGTCGTTTAGGGCGCACTTCTGGATTTTAAATCTGCACAGCTTCGATGACTTATTCCGTTGAGATGCATTTAGAACTACATGTAACCACAAAAGAAGTTAATGGCGACGAATTCAGGCCTCATCACTTGGACATTACAATACCAGAAATCCTGTGTGAGAAAAAGTGTTACTGAAATTATTATTTGTGAAAAGGTCAAATATACAAAGCAAATTTGTTCAGACTTGGAAAAGACATGGCACTGAGTTGCGGAAAAATATTGGAGGGCAATATATAGAAAAAACGTAAAAGATCCTCAAGAAAAAAGTTTTTTAGCGTAAAGAAAATTCTGAAAGTTTTACCCATCAGTTTCTCTCTCCACACTTAATTTAACAAGTGTCCCAAGTGGACGCCTTAAATAAAATTCTCTATGGATTGGCGGGACTCTAATTTTCGTTAATCGGTAAGGTATCTTAAATTTAAAAAGAAAAAACGACCTGACTTTATGGTGGGAAAATGAAACCAGAAATTATTTTCAATTTAATGCTTAAGCTGAAACCATTTGATATCATTTTAGTGCTTCAACTGATAAAGAGAGGATAAGAATACCCAATTTACTTAAAAGCATTTGATATATTACTATTAACACTACTCTTGTGTTATTATTATTATTATTATTATTATTATTATTATTATTATTATTATTATTATTATTATTATTATTATTATTATTATTATTATTATTATTATTATTATTATTATTATCATTATCATCATCATCATCATCATCATTTTATTATTAATGATATATGTAGCAATTCTTATTATGTGGGGTAAAACATCCCACAGGCCTTGATCTTTATATTGTAATCACTTTTACACACTTGCCTTGAGATTGTGGTGTTCTAATGTATTTGTGAAGTCAACCCTTAGATTGCTTTGATGATCACACATATTATCTAGATATATTGTTGGATGTTAAACTTGGCATCGATATCCCACAGGGGTTTTCTTTATGATTCTGAACTTTTTCAATTTTTTTTTTTTTTTGCATAAAAAATATTTATCTCGGACTCCACTCACATGCAGAATATATTGTTGATGTCATCATTATGTTCTTGTCTTTTCGTTCTTTTGGAGTGTGTATATCATTAGAGCGAAGGGGTACATAGTTTTGGTGTTAATTTGAGAATAACCGAGTATTAATTTCAAATACTCCAAGACTAGACTTTTGAGGAATATTATACGAAATCATCGACCAAAATAAAAATTCCTAATCACTGTTCTTTTTTTAATACATGTAAATTCACTTGATATGATTGATTAATTTTCATACCTTTACTCAACACATTACGACGTTAAGAGTAAAAATATTGAAAATAAGAATTTTTAAACTTTTGAAGCTCAGTTAACAATCATTCTCTGGATTCTAAATTAGCTGGAAAATAGTTATGATTTTGAGATCGCTCGTTTACACATTATCACCATAGAATACCACTCGATCATTAAAACCATTCAGATTTCAAGAACTTTTTTAGCATCGATGTTATTTAACTCTCTCATAAGTATTTAACACCGGCAGTGCCTAATGAACAGTGTTCTCAGATATTTCTGTGTGAACATAATGTAACAAACACGGTGTACACAGCATTGTCCAGATTTTCAGTCATCCTATTTGAGGAACATCTAAATTAGACACGGTTAAGAAAACTGAAAAAAAAAAATTCAAATTTAATTTTGACTTCGATGGTGGTTTACTTTCTTACGAGGAAGAAACTTTTTTGAAGATCAGGGGCTTGAGGAGTTTTCTTTTACTTAAACAAATTTCTCTGAAAGAAAAAGCATGCCGTCTACGCATATGTAGCACTGTGATCCATGGCATGGTTCTCTTCTTAAATTACTTACCTTAATTTGATAGTTTCTGTATTTAACCTCAAATTAAAATTGGCTTTTCAAAAAACATCCGGTAAAATCTGCTTGTTGCTTGGCTGACCAAGGCCGCTAAGGGCTGAAAATATATTTTTGTTAACTAATTACTCGACTGTCTCTTTTCTCTCTCTCTCTCTCTCTCTCTCTCTCTCTCTCTCTCTCTCTCTCTCTCTCTCTCTCTCTCTCTCTCTCTCTCTCTCTCTCTCTCTCTCTCTCTCTCTGGCTCGCTGGCTTGCTGGCTTGCTCCTTTCTCCCTCTTTTTCTCTTTGCATCTCACCTCCCTCATTCCTATCAATTTTCTCATAACCAATAAAATTATAGATTTCATTATGAAGAAATGTTATAAGTGTGACAATTATGTGTATTCAGTAGAAACCATTGTAGGTGCATTCAAGTTTAACCGATTGTATTACTGCATTAAAGTTAATTCTATAAAAGGGTTTCAATATGTTTGTGTATGGCTTAGCATAAATCGCATACAGCTTAATGACTTTTATTCTCTTATGTCAAAATCTACTCGTATCGGAATTATGCCAAGTGCTAAGTTAGAATATAATATCAATTGTCATATTTTAATCTAGTTTACTTCTATCAATCTTCATGTTTGGAATTTTGTTTTTCATTATGCGGATTTTTTATAAATCTGTGAAGAGATAAATCACATACAATTTATGTGGAGTTAAAATATTCTTCTTTTCTTGTCCTCCCTTTGATACGTGTTTTGTATACTCATTACGATATTAACCCGTTAGCTAAAATAGAGCACGAAGAACCAGCAGCAACTCCCAAAACAGACATGAAAAGTTAATTATTATTATCAACATCATCATCATCCTTATTGTTATAACTATTATTATTTATCATCATCAATGTTATCATCTTATTATAAATATTAATGTTTTCATAGTAATTCTGATCTTTTTTTTACCTCTTTCCGATCCCTGTTTTCTAAGTTTTGCTATAATTGTTTCGTGTTTATCGTCCTTTCTTCTTTCTTTTCTCAATTCTTTTTTTTTCTTGACTTTTATAGCCATTAGCAGTGTCATGATCTGTTGTTCTCCACAACTTAGATTCAAATCCTAGTTGAATTTATCTCTCTAAAAGGCCCCTTCCCCCCCCCCCCCAAAAAAAAAAAAAAAAAAAAAAAATATATATATATACATACATACATATAAATGTAAAAAAAAAAAACTACCTAATGCTTATGTAGTGTTCTTCACCCTAAAGATTAAAGTAAATCTCCTATTCGCACCTCTTGTTTGCATAGGAATTGTAACAATTCATTGAATCATTTTTTATACCAGATTATGTATGATATAAGTAAGTTGATGCCATAAACATCTTGTAAAAATTCATATTGTGGGAATTTATCATTTTCATCTTTTAATCTTTACTTGTATTATAACCATGATTAAGCGGACTTCTGTTTTCATTTGCAAGGTGAATAACTTTTATCATGAAGTCTTTATCATCATTCTGTAAAATTAATGTGAAGAGTAAACGAACAACGATGAATACTGTTACAATATCCTTATGTGCCTTTAAAAGTTAAAATTTTATCATTGTAATCGGTTATGTTTGTGTGTTGTGGCCGTATTTTTTGCTTTTTTTTTCTTGCGTATTGTACTTAACTTGGTTAAACCTTATCAGCATACCCCGAGTTTTTGCATAAGCCAATACATTTAGAAGTCATGGGAAAGGCTAATACTATCAAAGCTTTCTGTTGTTGCATTTCTCCCTGTTCCTGTATAACAGATTCCCATTTGTGCATTTAGTACTTATTTGCTATCATTTACTTATTTATATTTGTCGTATTTTCTTGTTCACCAATTTTGGTTATCACTGATGTTTTGGGTTTACTTTGTATTTTTAGATCTTAAAAATCCTAGCTATCCTTTTTTTTTACTTCTATCTTTGCTTCTCACCAAAGGAACAAGATAAACTTTAAGTAAAAAAAAACAACATATTGTAGCTAAATTTCTCTGTGAATACATTATTGTAACGCTGATTGCTTTTTATGTTCGTCTTAATATAGGGTGATTTTAGAATCAAACTTTGAGGAGTGATTATAATATGTAAGACAGTAATTCAGGAATTATCATTAAACCAGATGAGATCTGATTGTGTGTTAGACTGTAAACAAAACTAAAAGGGCTGATGTAAAGCATCTGTTTCATTATGCATGACGCACCTAAACCTGTCCTAATCTGCATGTTATCTTGAGGTTGCTGTGATTTTATATTGCTTTTGAGTTTGATTCTTGGTCCATTTAGTTTCACAAGGATCAAAGCTCAATGTAAAAAAATTGGGTCTAGTTCAAACGCGATTTTTTAAAGGAAAAAGCTAAGATGTAAGTCAGATAAAACGGTAATGCATCGCAATAAAAGAAAGTTACTCAATATTATGACTATGATAAGTTCATCATAATAAGGTCAACCAAGATTTAATATTCTCCAAATTTTAAAACTTAAACGCCCCGCATACAATTTAAAGCTGCTAGGATGCTGCAATCCTAGTGAAACAAGGTGAAGTCTGAAAACTAGATGTTTGCTAATTAGTCCATTAAAGAACAGCTATCTATCTCATCTCACACTCTTGTTTAAATTTCTGTTTTACAAATAGTCTGAAGATTTTCATGAGATTGGTCAAAATCCATGGGAAGAGGTGATAAATGGGAAGTTGGGAAGAGCGTCTGCATAAAAAGGTGAACAACGATTCAGATGGCTTTGGGAGTGTCTAGGTAAACCAGTTGAACAGCAAACCATGGCTGATTGATCTTAACACATCTGAAAAAGGCAAACGTACTTTTTATTGATTTATGCAAGAGTAACAAGACATGCTATATCTATCGGAAAATAAAATGCGATTTATATACAAACATATAAAAACAAAACATTTTCAAAACAAACTTCTAAGTAGAGTTATAAAGCAAATTAAAAACAAGTAGAATCGATTTAGGTTTAAAACTTTTAATGTGTATGAGGTTCTCATCTTATCAAAACAATCATAACGTTCGTAAAAATTGGCTAATGTGGAAGATTATGTCAGTCATGATAAAACATGCATTGCAGTCACATATTAAAGCTGAAAGTACTTCTGGAATGTGTAAAAACGATGGTAGAATCGACACCATGAACAAGCAAAGTCTGTCAAGGAAATAAACTCGAAATAGGCCATATGTGTTAAGAGATTGATAAGTAAGGTTATGGCATCTTATGTGTGATAGTAGATGTTAAATATAGCAAAATGATATAAAAACCGACAGTGATGGGTAGAACCATTTAGTTATGTTTAAAAGTTCCCTATTCTTATTTATTATTAGCCATGTGCCTACGTTTATAAATGTTTCTGTCGTGTTATACTTCTTTTCATAACTTTCAACAACTGTTTAACCATATAACCTTATACACCATCACTCGTCGGAAACAATTCTTCTGTTGTTCGATCGCCGAGTAGAATCTATTTGGGAATAAATCTTAAGAACATTTGGTCATCTGTCTCAATTTATTTATCGATACCTAAGACAAGTCAGGTCTGCTGTAATCCCTTCAAGTTCGTTTCTACAACAGTTTGCAATAACACCAATTGCTCGAACTCTGCGAGTTGCTCGGGAGAGATCTAGATGGAAAGGAGGTAGCCGCGGTGATGTCAGTGCAAGCTACTAGAATCTGACCTATCTGAGCGATCGTGCTCTCCCCCGCCGCTAATGTTCTCCCCGCTAGCGCTAGGATTGGATGCAGTGGCGCTCTTCACGTTGATGAGATCCTTCACGGCAAACTCTTTCCTCTTGGTTAGCTGCTCCTGGCGGTTGATGTCCGCCATCATCATGCGCTCCTCGTAACTCATGCTGGGCCTCGAAATAACAGAAAGAAAAATTCGACGCTATCAAGCAACTTTGAGTTTACAAGTTTTAAACTATAAAGGTAAAAATCCAAACGTAATTAAATGTTTGAATTAAGCCAATGTATTGCAGTGACCTAGTAAAAAGTATCTTGAAAGCAAGCTATATTTACATGAGATCGCTTATACATAAAGGCAATCAAGAGAATGAAGTTGCAATATTAATGTGGGTGAATTTTCATTTAACGATAAGAAAGGATTCAAACGGGTTTGGATTTTGGCTTGGGTTACCCACATAAATTGATCAGTAAATAAAAGGAGGCATATTAAAAGTATTGATATGATTATCTACCGAGATTTTCTTTTCGACCATATACTCATATTAGTGATTAAGATAAGGTTGTTGATAACGAAGTAAAACGAACAGATATGCAAAGTCAATTTAACAAGTCCATACGAAAATAAGTAAAGATGATCATTACTGTAGTCAAGAAAAGTTGCACTGAATTACCCCTTCTTTTTGCTGCCTCACTCTGGCTAAGATTTTTTAAAGTGCAATGAAGATAATGAGAGGTTTGCAGGGACACTGTCAGACAAGACAAACAATTAGGAAGACAAACATGCAGACAAAAAGGAACTGAGACAGAGAGTAAAAAACCTCAAAGTTAGGCTGGGACGAGAGGATGCAGACAATAAGATATTATATAACTCACTTCTTAGGTTTAGCCAGACGCTCTCCGATTTCTGGGTTACTGACAGGTGGCTGCAGACCAGTGTTAGATACAGGGATAAAAAAAGCCACCCCTCCGTCTCTTTGACAAGGTTTTAAGCCTTCCTCATAAATCTGCTTTTTGATCGTGTCGATTCGTTCAGAGGGTAGGATTTCAGGAACGGTTTCTTCCTTAGGACTTGGGTATGACTCAGGCGGAGGTATTTTACTCAAGGCCGTATTGCCGCTGATTTCTTGGATTTGATCTCCATAGTTATCCTTATTCTGCGGAAAATCTTGGCCATAGTCAAGCTCAACAATACCACAATGCGTTTCTGTGCTGAAGTTGCCTTTTTCACATTTGCAGTTTGATTCATTCATTTCGTTCGGAACAGTTTCATCATCATTTATTTTCAGGCGATCTTTGAGTTCCAAATGTTCATTATGCTCAGACAACGTTTTAATACTTTCAAAGTCACAATTCTCATTTGCGAAGTTGTTGTTTGGTTCATGGTCAAGTGTTTTTGACGCTGTACACTCGTCAGAATAATTGTAATCATTAGGAGATCTATTACCTTCGTCGAAACTTTCATTTCTCTCAAACGGTGGCTCAACTTGTAGAGGTAAATTGTGTAAATCATTTGGAACACTCTCATCCTCTCCTTTTATTGAAACAGGTTTTCCTAGCAATTTGATATTGTCGTATCCTGAACTTGATAGTTCATCAACTGAATCTATTTGCCCTCCTTCCAAAGTATTTGTGTCTACATTTGAGAGAGGAGTCTCCTCTGGTGCCGCTGCAGCGAACTTAAGAGTGTCAGCGCTATCTTCATTGTTATTTTCCTGTAGCTTTGTATCGTAATAAGTAATGCTTTCATCAACTGATTCTATATTTTTATCCTCAGGTTTTGGCGTGTGACATAAATTGCTGAGTGAAGATTTAATCTCAGTTTCCACTAGTGGTTCATTAATATTCACTCTCGCATCATTAAATGTGTCTGGCTCAATTTTAGCTGAGCAGAATATAGTTTGGGAACGTCTTTCTTCAAGCTCTTCGTGGGAATCACTGCTTCCTTTTTCGACAATTTTATCGTCATCAACAGCCATAGGTAAAACATTGGTGATAGTGGGGATGTTACAATTCCTAACTTCCCTGTTGTCCTTGTTTTCCTCAGTGCTGAGATAAAGTCCCGTAAGATTAGAGATGTCGGCAAATCTCTCGCCAAAGCTTGACATTCTATCAGAGATTTTAGTCATGTAATCCGACTTTTCAGTAAGTGGAGTACTCAGCTTCTCCTTCTCCTCATTGCTTCCTTTAAGATCTTTAGGCGTTGCCAAATCCACCTGTTCTTCACTTTGGGGTACATATACAGAACAAAACTCATTCACTTTTTCATTTTGATTATTTGAAGTACGTGTAAGGATGTTCTCTTCATCCTTTTCAATGTATTGGGCTTTAGGTTTAATGTTTCCTTCCATACTCAAATTGTAATCAATTTTTGCAGAATATATTTCTTCCTCTGAAAAAAATGTTTCTTCAACTGACGATTGGTTCATTTTGCTTTCCGGGTTGGGTTTCAGGTGATCAGATTCAAAATCTTCCTCACTCAAAATCTCACACTGCTTTTCATTACTTTTGCTTTCATAGGCTAAAACTGCGCTTTCATCTTCTAAAACCATAGTTTTTATTATTGCACACGAATTTTCTTGATTGCAAATGGGTATGCTAGTCGGTGTTTGGTTGAAAACTGATATTGTTTCAGATTTTTCTTCGCAGTACTTAGCCATGAGTGTAGCGATATCAAACGCCGGCGAAGTTGAATTTGGTTTGTTTTCTTCAGAAGACTCTTTAGGGGAAGCAACATCTCTTTCCTCTTCAGCACTGTCTGTAGAAGAATGTGATAGTTTCTCTGAAATATTTGCATGAGCATTGGGTTTCTTGGATGAAGCACTTGAAATAATGTCGGAGGCAGATAGTATGGTAATTTCTTGTTTGTTGGTGAGATTTACAGAGCAATCTTTGCCAACCGTTTCCAATTCATTATCAGGCAGGTCGTTACAACTTTTATTATTGGATTTCACATCGCCATTTGTTAAATGGTTCTCCAAAAGGTTATTGCATTCGAGCATTTCCTCTAGGTTAGATTTCGAATAAGTCGCTGATTCAGATGCATGTGCGCAGTTTTCTACGGCTTCGTTTTGTCCTGTAGTGTAGAGGCTTGCATGATCAAACTTATGTAGATCTCCGTCTGTGGGGGTAGAATATTTTGCCAAAAGATTATCATAGTTAATCAAAGGTGGTGAGCTTCCAACACTGTGTCTTTCAGCTTTGTATACATCTCCTATGGCCTCTTTATTTTCGCTCTCCTTAAATTGCTCTGAGTTGATATGACCATCATTATTTTCTGACGGACTATGCTGAAAATGTTCAGATTCTTCATTCGTTAGAGCTGATTTTTCCCTCTGTCCAGGCGATAAACCCAAGTGATCTTTCGCAACAAAATCAGGTGACTGATTGGTGTATTCGAGGCTATTAGTGAGATTTGACCTGGCTTCAGTCCTGATGTTAGTCAGTGTCTCATGGATTTCTTCATCGTGGTCGTTGGCAGACGTCTCAGGCATCGGACAGCTATCAGGTGAAGTATTTGAATCTACTCTTGAGGAGTACTTATGTTGAAGGCAATCGGCCAGGAGACGCGAGATGTCATCGCTCGTTTTCTTCTGTGCGAGAGATACGGAATGAGAGATGTCAATACCCATTTGAGAGCAATTTGGCAAGAGGTTATGGTCTGCTTGCTCAAGCTTTTCTTGAAGACTATCGTGTCTTTCATCTGAGGAGGTACATGCATCTATGAGTTCTTGTGTTGAACCTACAGTTTTCTGCTGCACATTATAAGTTTTATCGTACGAGTGTTTATCGAAACGTAAACTACATCCATCTGCTTTTGAATCCCCGAAAGTTGACAAACCTGTGAAAACAGAAAATATTCGAAAAGTTGCATTGCTATCAATAAAAATGCTGATAAAGTTGTTTCTCTGTCATATCTGTTCCACCTTCTCCTTATTCATGTCACATTGACGACTTTGGTAAAGTTGCACTAAAGCGCATTAATCATCGACACCACCCTCTTTCACCCGTATGTCATATTATGCACCATTAAACTTTATCCCTCTCGTGCAATTCAAGAAGGAGGCAACGTCCATTTTTACCTAATATTAAGAAATTCTGGAATTTGGAATTGAGTATCTCTTTATTGCATAATCTTTTATACTACAGCTCTTGAAGGATGTTCATCAGCGCTGTCACTGGAGTATACTCATGTTTGAATGTTCAATCACTCTCTGCTAGAAAGAATTCTGAAACAAACAAGCCTATCAAGCTTAATATATTTTTTCTTTACATATTAAGATAAAACGCACAGCATTATTTCTCATTTATGCTTTTAATAGTTCTGTTCTACTTAGTATCACATGTTGAAAAATGAAGCAAACAATAATGGAAACTCCTAATTGAGCGTGAAAACTTGGTAAGTTTCTCAAGATAAGGAAAATTGAGAAAGATCAAGAAGAAGAAGAAGAAGAAGAAGAAGAAGAAGAAGAAGAAGAAGAAGAAGAAGAAGAAGAAGAAGAAGAAGAAGAAGAAGAAGAAGAAGAAGAAGAAGAAGAAGAAGAAGAAGAAGAGGACGAGGACGAGGAGGACGAGGAGGAGGACGAGGAGGAGGATGAGGAGGAGGAGGAGGACGAGGAGGACGAGGAGCAGGAGAAAAAGCAAAAAACATAAAGCATTGTGCAGAAAAGAGAACAGACTAAATAAGCAAAGAATGATGTATGAAGGAAAAAAAATAAGTTTAGAAATGAAGATTTAGTGATACTTTCTCAAAGAAAGAGAGGGAGAGAGAGAGAGAGAGAGAGAGAGAGAGAGAGAGAGAGAGAGAGAGAGAGAGAGAGAGAGAGAGAGAGAGAGAGAGAGAGAGAGAGAGAGAGAAAGAGAGAGAGAATTTCAGGCTTATAGATACTCATCACATTGGAAAGTAAGCTATAAAGTTAAATACTAACTGTTTTTAATGTCCATCTTGTATTCAGGTATTCTCCCAACGTCAGCCTGTCTTCCGTGTATTGGGGGCAATGATGAAACTCGAAGATTGCATGATAAATGCAATGAAGACGTAGTGTCTGGGCTTGGTGTTGAAGCCCTCTGGTCTTGCTCAAAGGGACGCACATCAGTTGCTACGGAAATCACTGGAGGCAGACAGAAAGGTTGGCTCATGGGTGCCCTTGATTCCGCCGATTGTCTAAGTTGGGAAACGTTGGTTGTGGTCTTAATTGGGGGCAGTTTTATTTGTGAAGAAGGCAAAGAACTTTGTGTACAGGGAACACTGTCTCCTTTGTTTAAAGTATTAGTTTGTTCATTATGGCTTTGTTCAGAGAATTGAAAGTTTGATTTTTTGCTAGACTCCTTCGAAAGGCTGTGATCTGAAAAGCGCTTCACAGTCGTGGTCATCGACTCAGACAAGTGGACGGAGGAGGTTTTTGATCTGACTTTCCTCGGGTAACCTTCTTCGCTTAGTCCTGAAGGAGGTCTTGGCGAATGCTTGAGATTATCAGATGATGGTGGTCTCGGGGAATGTATTGCATTACTCACCGAGCTGTGGTTAGAGAGCGAGCGAGATAGATTGTGTCTAGAGTTACGTGCGGATAGACGAGGAAGAGACTGCTGGGATAATTTACCAGTGGGCTCATCAGCTGAAGCTTGAGAACTATGTGCTGATGTTGGTCTCGATTTCTGCATATTTTGAGAAGATGGGACTCTGACTAAATCGCTGGCACTTGGAGGTTTGAAAGATGCATTAGGAACGTTAAAGAACGTGTGCGGTATTACAGGTAGGTTCATGGTCTCTTTAAGACTCTGGCAAGCGCTCCTGTTTGAAGTATCACTTATATTCACGACATCAGAATGACAGCTTTCATCATATTCTACAGATTGATGCGATCTGTGCCGCCTCAGTGATGTATTTGATGGTGATTGAGAAACATCCAATGCAGAGGAACTTGTGCTGACTAAAGGAAGAGCTATATTAATGGTACCCTCTTTTCCCCACAAGTTGTCGCCTGTTGCAGCTGAGCACGGTCTAATATTCGGGTGCTTTATGTGCTGCTGCTGCTGCTCCTGCTTAGAGTTAATATGGGACCAGGAAGCAGGCCGGTTTTCACATCTTTCCCTTTTATCCTTATCTGATTTGTCGATCGCGCAGCCTCCACTCTCCGGTCGCCAGCAATTTAGACGACCCATTCGTGTCTGCGCCGACATGTTAGGTTCACTTCTGTTTGTCCAACATTCGGGGTTAATACTTAAATTCTCCATTTCCTCTTGGAGTGTACCAGGACTTACTTGTTTATCCAATATATGGGTCAGGTCTAAAGTTTGTTGGGTTCTAAATCTTTTCAAAACCTTAGTGGCTTCAACATTTTCGCATTCTTCGTCTTTAGATTTAATAAAATCGGATACAGCACATTTATTTGAGATCACATTACACTTGTTTGGGTCATCCCCATTATCATAATCAAATTGATTAACATCACACAACTGTTTGGTGGTACCAATCGCACACTCTTGCAGACCGAATATTTCTTGAAATGGCTTAGTCTCTAGCTTAACGTTCGCACATAAGTAGAGATTTTCTTCTGCTTTCTTTTCTTCCATTTTATATAAATGGTCACCAGTGGTTTGTTTGGACTCAAGAGATCTTTCATATTTCTTGCTCGGACCATTGTCAATACTTTGAATGCTCAGTGGAATAACTGTGTTGCTTTGGGGTAAACCAGACTCACTGAGAGCTTCGGTATGTAGGCCAAAACTTTCAGAAACTTGGAAAGTATTTTTATCCTCCATGTCTTGTGTCATTTTATTTTCTGTGATTGATTTTATCCTGATTGCATCGTTGATTTCATTTCCATAATCACTTTTTTTCTCAATATTTGAATCCCCGTGTTCATAGATTTTGTCAATTTCCATATTACAAGACACTATGGCGTCTTGTTGTGACTTAGTTTTGAAGTCAGTATTTGGAGATAGGAGATTTCCAAGTCCTTTAAATTGATCCTGAGTTTGATCGGTGCTATGCGTTGATGATGATTTATCCTTCTTTTTGCTCAGCTCACATCTCAACTCACCGTGATGTACTGGCGCTGGATTTTCAGATTGCTTGATAGACACTGTAGGAGGAGACTCTTCCTCAGCAGCCTCTGAGTTTTTCGAGTGAATATACTTATCTATAGGTGATGAGGTTGATGCTCGTGGCTCAGTAACAATAACATTTTCAAAGTCGTTAAACTCCGGAGAGGGAGTTCGAGCATCTCGGGAAACGTCCTGATCGTCGAGTTTTGACTCTACGATATGTATCTTAGTATCGCTTTCTTTGAATTTCACCTCACCTTTCTCGCATAATGCTTTTGGTGCATCGGTGGTAGCCTCTGGTGTTTCATTACGTTTTCCAATGCATGATCCTGAGAAGAACCTTTTTCTCCGCCAAGATGGCTTCTGTTGATTTCCACTTGGTGCAGGTAGGGAAACTACAACACTATCCCCACTTCCTTTCCCGGAAGTTTTACTACTTGATGGCTCAGAATTTTGCTCTAATGCATCATGAAAATTAAAGTCTTTTTTAAGAACTGAGCAAATGTATTCTGAACCTTCGTGAAATTTTTTTACATCAGAAGCAATGTGTCCAGAATATTGTTTTGTTAAATCACTCCTTCTTTCTGACGGCAGCGAGCTAGATCTATTTTTGGTATTGTCACTTGGTGATATAACCGTGACAGGCTTGCAATAATTTGAAACGGGACCGGTCAAAGTATCGACCTTGTACCCTTCATCTTCTTTGCAGTCAAAGTTACCTTCAGTTACATGTACATCACCTCTGCTGGCACTTGCAGCATTCACTCCTCTCCTTCGAGATTCTCTCCGCGACGGTTTGACCAACGACGACCCCATAATGAAATAATGAGAAGACCTCTAAAGGCAAAGAGACATCTTGCAAGTTTATTGAGTGAAACGCCAACCTTAACTACTGTAAAACTTTCAATCTATTTTCTTTGTTGGAAGCCGTGAGTTCTGTTCAACAATCAGAAGCATCTAAGAACTTAATAATTTTGTCGTAAATGTTTACTCATGTGCACATTTTATGTTTCTTTTTTTTTTTCACTTCACATTTCACACCAATGTGAATTCTACAGACGATGTCGTTTCATACGCCAAGAACAACTTACGGTATAGCTCATGACTTCCGACTATGTAGCATCACTATTTGTGAAATCGTTTTCCCTTATAGATATAGATAAGATGAACATTTTCCCATCTATAATTTTTTCCAAAGCGAAAGTATAATTAATCAAGTAGAGCTAATATAAATTTATCAAATACTTGTTTATTTTATAGAGTTTTACATTATCAGCGTAGATGCGATACGTCACAAAGTGCGCATCCGCTTTTTCATAAAGTGTGCTTATGCGCTAACAGTTCTCTAATTTTCAAAAAGTGCAGTTGAGGTGCAATTTCTTTAACTTGGAAAATTTCATAGTTCTAGGGGTTTTTTTTTTGCAAAATATAAGCACATGATTGTCCTAACCTTCCGCTCATCTTTATCCCCCTCATCGCTTTCAGCGCTTCTGACACTATTCCTATTTTGAGCCAATAATTATTTGTTAGTCCATCCAACATATTTTCACGCTGTTTTCCCCTGCTGCGTTTTCCCTCCATCATTCCAATTGTCACAAGATGTTCTAGTTTCTCTCTTCTCATCACATGGCCAAAAAAGGTTGCCTGGCATTTACGTATTCTAATTATGAGTTATCTTGTTGTGTCAGCTTCTCGCAACACTAACAGCTGTTTCGTTTGATTTCTTTACAGTCCATGAGATTCTTAGCATCCTCCAAGGGAACCACATTTCTGTACCTGTTTTGAAATTGCACAGACCTCGATCAATACTTCAAAATGGGTCCAATATAGCACTCTTGGGCTCTTTTTCTTGTCTGAATCGAGATATGGGCATTTGTTAGTATTGATTTTATTCTCTGAAAACTCTTTTTGTTTTTCTTTAATAACTTATAAAACACAAAATGAAATGTCATACTTTATACATAGAGCAGATTTACAGCTCGTCTGTTACTTGTTACGATTATTTTGGTAAAGCCCGACCGCATCGCGGAGGTCTCAGGCCTTTTGGCATCTGAACATTGAGCCTCTGTCGGGCAGAACGAAACTGAAAAACCTTAACTCACCTATTAACTGTGAGGGGCTCGAACCCCCTTAGAAGATACCTGTGGATAACAGAGCGGATGTTCTAACACCATCGGCGCTTCAACTTGTGGCGCAAAAATTTCATTACAAACCTCATAATTATTATTATCAAGAACAAATATAATCAAAAAAGTTTTAAGGTAGCCAAAAATTAAAAAGAGAAAGGTAAAGAGAGATCGAGGAAGAGATAGATGAGTAGCTAGATAGATAGACATATAGGTGGGCAGACAGACAGATAGATAGATAGATAGATAGATAGATAGATAGATAGATAGATAGATAGATAGATAAATAGATAGATAGATAGATAGATAGATAAATAGATAGATAGATAGATAGATAGATAAATAGATAGATAGGTAGATAGGTAGACAGATAGATCTATAGATGTATAAATAGATATAATGAAGTTTAACTTATATATAAGTATAGGCCTGCTCATTCAGGCATGTTTCGACCATTGCTTCTGTCTTCAGTAGGTCTATAATGATGTAAGTAAACTTCATTGTATCTCAGTGCTTTTTTAGTTGAAAATAAGATCTAGATAGGTTGATAGATAGATGAAGAACTTTCTGAATGATATGATTTATTCACATATTTTACAATTGATGGCAATTTTTTTACTGAAAGATATGGGTTTTTTTTTAAACATAAAATACCTCACCACAGCTGTCTCTTATGTTTGAGAGGAAAGGGAAAGAAATTGAAAACTGCGGAACATCTTTTTTTGTAAATTATTTAATCGTGTAAAACTTTTACATAATAGTATTAAAATCGCGCACTATTTAAATTTATTAAGGGGATCAGAAGGAAATGAGCTGCCCGCTATAATTCTCAATAAATGATAAGGTCCCTCGACAACCACCACGAGCAAAGCAATTTTGGATACTCTATGAAAAACATTCCATATTTATCACAGAACAGTATACTAAATGCTTAATAAAAAAAAACCCTAAAATATTCATTTAAAAAAAGCTTTAGTAGAGATCATTCTTCTTTCTTAATCCAAGCTTGGATAAACCCTCTATAGAAGCATTATTATGGGTTCAACTCATTGAAATCACCACCTTGCATCTCAGAATTGAAAGAATTTGAAGATGGACTAGTATCCATGATAGGCAGCATCAATTTCAGCGAAACCAAAGTTTCGGAACAAACTAAAATAGGAAAATAGACAAACGAGAACGACAACCACCTCTTCATTACTTCAGACAAAACAAGCAATTTTTACAAGGTTAAAACATAGGAGTACGAAACTAATCAGTAAAGGAAAGAGTTCCTTTTAGGTACTGACTAATCTACACACCAAAGAGGGCTTCGTTTGATAGATAAGAGAAAGGGCTGAAATAAATTAATTTTTCTTCTTTGTGTAACCCCAAGCAAAAACCAAGCCCAATCTTTTTCTATGGTCCCGATCTTTGGTGTGTAAATTAGCCCGTACCTAAAAGGAACTCTTTCCGTAAAAGCATACAAAAACAGCATAAAAGTCAAGTAAAGCTGAAGTATGGGAGGTCAAAAGAAGACAAATGTAGCGCGAATAAACTGGAGTTGAGCGATATGGTTAACGTGACATCAAAGACTGAAGCATTTTAACCTCAAGGACCATAAGCAATATTTTCGTAATAAGCCAACATGTAGACTTATCAACCCATGCTAATCCGAAATTGGTAGCATTAACAAAGAAATGTTAGAAAACATTGTCCATACTGTAAAAGCCAAAACAAATATAACACACTGGAAAAACACAAATGATGTCATCAAATGGTTCAACAAAATTAGTAATAAAACAAACTACCTTATGATTTCTTTTGACGTATGAGATTTCTACCTTTTCATATCGAAAGGTCTACTCCACAAAGCACTTAAATGCGCCTGAAACTTTTATTTTTATAATCACCAGCGAGCTGCAGCACATAATAAAGCACACTATACAACAACGGCCACCCATGGAGGAAGAAAAATTCAGATACTGGCGTAAGTATAGGAAGTTTTAGTGGTGCGGAAACTTGTGAATTTTTTGTACTGTATTATTATCTCAAGGACAACATTTGCATGCTCTACTATATAGAGAGGACGGACTGGATCATCACGAAGCAAACACCAAGAAATGTCGAACCAACAAAGAAAAAGATATGCAAAATAGTTTGAAAGGTTTTTTTTCCTTAGGGAAGAGTCATACCTGAACAAGAGAAATGATGTGTTGTCCCCATGTCGACACAGCAAAAAACATCAGCTGGAACGTGAGAACTGGAAATAATATCATTCGCCTGACGAGAAGAAACTCGAAACATTAGTGTAGCGAATAATAGTGAGTATCTTAGACTTTCCCTATTATATAATATATATATATATAATTATATATATATATATATATATATATATAAAATATATATATATTCATATATAATTGGGTTTTTTTTTATTTTAACTGCATAACCAAAGTAAATTGTTAAACAGATTCATGGTCTTTTTAAAACCAAACTATATCTTAATTATTCTAAAACATCCAATTAGTGTCATGTCCGTAATCTTCAGACTCTGCTAAGGTGAAATAGGAGAAGAAAATGATATTTTCACACAGAAAACATAATATGACAGAGCGGTCAGGGGAAGAAATGACGAATGGCTCAATGATATTCAAAACCAAACCAAATGCTACAGGTATTATTAATCAGGGTGCATTGTGTAATTGTTTATTAATATTCATCTCTCAAACACCTCTAGGTCTGGATCTTGACCCTAAACAACGAAACAAAAATAATCAAGGGTCACTGTGGTGTAAAGCCATTTAGACAAAGTTCACGAAATGGGATTGCTTCCATTAACCTACTTTTTCTCTGGTTTTAACTTAAGTCTCGTCCAAATCGGACAGCTGCTTCAGGGTAGCTGTAAAACTCATGCCAGTGTGCCATGGTAGGGGAACTAAAGTCAAACCATGAATAAGCAGAGAAGTGCCATGCGTGAGTTTGATTTCATTAAGAAATGACGTTGATTTGGTTGAGGTAAAAAAAAAGTGCAGGTACGAAACAATGAACGTAGAGCTGTGGTGCTTTTAAGAAGTCGAACATCTTGGCATCTCTTCTTTTCTTTCACATTTCAAAGTAACGAACAAAAGTTTTCAATTTTGTATAATAAACCATATCTTTTTTAAATTTATCTTATTTAAATATTTACCGTTCTACGTTTACTTTTCATTTATCAATAAATTTTATTTAAAAAAATGAGATACACCATTTTGAAAAAACGAACTCTTTGATCTCCGGGAAAATGTTTTAAACCCTAAATTTTTTTGCAACTTAGTGATATGAATAACTTAGAGCGTGAAGAGATATTTAAGAACAAAACTTCCAGAAGTTCTCGCTCACAGATATGTTTTGTCCCGTCTATTGTGGCTGGTTTGGTGGCTACTAATTAAGAACAACCGTTTGATAGGCCCATCTGCACATGAGTAATATGCAATAGCGGTTCCTTTGTGTGACGGGTTCAAATGAGCACATTATCAGAATAATTTAAGTGGTGGTCAGTTATTTTTAAAAAAGTGTAAAAGAACGCAACTAGTAAGCAATACAGTTTTCTCAAATACCCTTCTCAATAGAGAATTAAACGAAAGGCGAACTCATGGCCAATATATGCTTTTACAATACTTATAAAACGCACCCAGTAAATAGTAACTTAATAGTATTAGATTAGGTGCCAGTTTTACATCGGCCTCTTTCAATGGCTATCAGGGCAGACAATCCCTTTCAGGTAATACAAAGGCAATATGTGCTGTAGCCCCCCTAGGTCAGTATAGAGTATCTCCTACCAGGTCTATGAAATCATAAATTTGACCATTGCTATAGACCGCGATTTACGTATGCGCACTCTATATAGTTTCACGGATTGCGGCAATGAGAAATGCTCAATAGCAACTACTTAATGAAAATTAGGTTGTTCCTTAACTTCTTTGTTTTTTTAAAGCGCAGTATAAAATCGAGACAAAGAGGACCATCTGAAGACTATATAAATCATGACCTTATTCATTATTTTCATGGACAACTTCGATTTAGACACCAGCCTCAGAGATCCGTAAGGATATTCTAGTCTCTCTATAGAGCCCATAGTCACGCCTGTCCTTTTTTATAATTACTTTTACTTCATCAGAGAGTGGAAAATTTGAGTCAATTTGACTGTTTTTATCCTCTTTCTCTAGTGTAATTTTCACCAATGACTTGGGCAGCGGAATTCATTGTAAACGGTTAGACTTTCATACTCTGTTTCATTATCACGTTTTTTTCTTCAAGTATAAGAGTTTAATAATTGAAAAAACTTGATCATGTTGAATTTTTCAAGCTGACCTGAGCAAGAATGAAGTAAGAAGAGTGCTTTGAGACAACAATGACACGGTCATGACAGCCTAATAATTCTAACACAATTATTATTGCAACGGTTTGATCGGAGTTTTGAAGCTGGGTTGTTTTGTCGGGTCTATTTTATAAATACTGCGAACCTAATAACACTTGGATAAAAAGTAATTATCTTAAGTCTTCGGTTATTTAGAGCTGCATTAGTAGAGTAATTATCTAGTATACTTATTAGGCCATAAGAACCGGAATAACTTAGAGCTCAATTAAAACATGAAACAGTTTAATAATTCCTTTTGTAAGCATCTGATTTGGAGGTTAGTTTGAAGAGAAAAGTGGTATTGTTAGGAGTCACTGAGCTACTTACATACAGTACCTTTATGGGTGAAATAAAGGAAATGTTATTCATGAGCAACCTTCTTGGGTCCAAAAAAATGTGAATTTCATAAAACAAGAAAGATTTCTGAAAAAAATCTAAATTTTTTTCCTAGGGCATACGATAGAAATTATTAATTCCTTTTATCTAAGACAATCAATGATTTAGTTATGCATATCTCAAATGGATAGTGCATAAAGATCTATCCAAGAAAAGAGCACTCACTTTCACTGAAGATCTATTCATTTTGTTATTATATCTAGAACATAACTAGCTCTGCCCAAATTTTAAGTTCCAAAGACTAGAAGCTAATTGGTCTTAAAGTATTTTACTTATGAATTTGTAGCGTCCAACAAAAGGTGTAGTAAAATTCCGGCTCTAGTATTTAAAAGAATTTGCGATTAGTAGTTCTCGTCACGTCTGCTTTGACTTTTGTGTGTGTGTATTTTTTTTTTTTTTTTTTTTTTTTTTTTGGGGGGGGGGTGTGGGAGTTTAACGTCAAGAACTGACTTATGAGACTACGCTTTGCAAGATTTCTATTTTTAAACGATCTGCACCCTGAGCTTGAAAAGTTTTATTAATTTTATATATTTAATTCAGGCTTTGTAATCATTTAATAAAAAATGTATTAAATTTGAGCTTGAAAGGTTTTATTAATTTTAAATATTTAATTCATGCTTTGTAATCATTTCATAAAAAATGTATTAAATTTGTGCTTTTGCAAAAACAGGAAGATACACTTATATACATTATATTTAAGCTGTTCCTAGCAGCGTTGGTGAATAGACTGCCTTGTCCTTATAACCGGGGTCAACGACTGATCTATCCGATTATCTAGCTAAGCTCTTTGTGTCCAGGCATAGACCTGATAGTGGTCACTTTATCATCCAAATAAAACCTTGGAGTGGCTGCGTGGATGCTCTTAGCAGTCTCTGAGCCACCCAATGCATTTGGCACCAGCGTGTATCATTCTAAAAGCCAAATTAGAGTCTCGATTTTTTTTCGACTAAAATGAGAGTGTAAAAAGGGGAACATACTCATAAGTGATATTTTATTGGCAATTTTATAATGATACGTGCATGTGTGTTTATTTTGAAATTTGTTTCAAAATGCTCATTAGGCAAAGGGATAGATAGATGCAGATAAAACTCATATACGTAGACGTTTTCTAGTACATCAGAGGTCGTTATCCTTGTAAACGTGTAACCCTTTTTCACCGCTTTAGTTTACATTTATCGGTAAGACGCAATTATGATGCATTGGGCACACAGCGCAATCGCCAATCATTCAGTAGATCGAAAAAAAGTCTCGCAATCACATTAGTGCCCATGATAGATCTAGATCTTTACATCTAAAGGATCTAGATGGTGGGCATGTTTTCAGTTTGTGTATCTTGAGACAAATAGATTTAGATGTTTTTTTCTGCACCTCTTTAGTAGATTATTTTGAGCCCCAGAAGTAACACCTAGGTGTTGTAAGCTCTGCAGCTGCAGAGACCGTCAAGCCTCAGGTTAGGAGATCCGACCCAATCACTAGTTTGCTCAAGTCAGGATACGAACCTGGCACCACTGTATCGCTTAGTCCAACGCTCAACTACTGACATTATCGGGTTAGGGATTCCAGGTTTGTATTAAGTTTAATAAGTTTTAACCTCCCAAGATTATACGTTTTTTTTTTTCATTTTTCTTTATTGACAAATGCATATTTTTTTTTACAGATTGATGAATAGTTGATAACGACTGGTGAAGGTGGAGTGGAGAGCGTGATAGATGTATGATTAGATGGATATACTGATAAACAGATAGAAGAAGGTAAGAAATAAATATATTATAGAAAGACACGAAACATTCACAAGGTTTACGATGACCTTTTTAAAATTTTAATAATTCATTGTAAGTATGTTGATCATCTTACCGTTAACACAAAATAAAAACAGCCAAATTCATGTGAAATGTTAGCGAGGGGCTTAGGCCATAATTTTTCAAAAAAATGATAATTTTTTGAAAAGTTCGAAGACTTTGAAAGTCTATAGCCTCTTTTTTTCAAAAAATGAAAATTAAATAGTTGAAAAGTTCGTGAACTATGAAAGTCTATAGTCTCATCCACGTTTCTCTCAGGAGAGACTAAATCTTCAGGTAACGAAGGTACCTTTAAAGACATTCAGGAGTCAGAGATATGGAAATCCTGTCAAGATTTCATAATCTTTTGCCGTGCTGTGAAATTCCATCCAGCTGATTGCTTTGTTGATGCCATTAGAGCAGGATTAAGGTTAGGGCGACCCGTGTTTGTAGTAGAGGTAACACGTGGAAGACGAGAGCCGCGGTCAAGCCTCGCGATCTTTTATTGGTCGAGTCTACTGAATACTCTGGTTGAGTGCTCTGATCTGTATGTTTTTACTTGTCGGTGAAGTAATGGGGAATAAAATGGGGAATTTATTGACTTGCAGTGTTCATTCTGCCCTTGTATTTGCAGGTGTGGCCGTCAGAACGAAGGTTGAGGAATCAAAGATAAAGACAGCACTGTTTTGCAGCCTATTAGTTTTATGGTAAGGTCAAACGATAGTTGAAGTACATCTCGATCATTTGGTATCATAATTTCCTAATTTTATTCCTACTTTTTACCCTTTTGTGTACTTAACTTATCTGATATCTCATACAACTTTCTGAAAGATAAAATGTAACATTTTTAGCTTAAAAAGCTATATTATGTTCTAATGTTTTTTTTAGAATTCAGTTCCAGAAATAAATATACTACTTTGTAAACCAAGGCGCTTATATTTAAAAAAAAATATAAAGCGATTAAGTTCTTTCTGTTGTTTAAAAAACTGATATTAAATTAATATCAGAACAGAAAACCGTGATCTTGGATACATTACCTGCAGCAGATACATGCGCCAAAATTATAATAAAGCAAAAATATATAATTGGATTGCAATCCCCATGAGACGGTCAACAAGTCCTTGAATGTAGCATTGAGGCCCATCCATACAAAAAAGTCTATTTCTCCAACACTAAGCATTTAAAACCAATTCTACACATAGAAATAACATTACATGGCGTGAATGTTCCCCTGTTTTGGGTTTATAAATTTGGATGAAATACACTAGTTTTAACAAGATTTTTTTCCAAATACTGCCACGTCTTATACTTCTTCAGAAACCGTGCCACTTTCTATTTAAACCCTTTTTTTGCTACCTGTTAACTCATTCATACATTGAATCAACCAACGTATTTAAAGACCCCTCGAAATGATCATTGTAAGGCTATGTAGGGGCATCGGTGAGTTCGCTCACTCTTTTTTCCTTATAGGCCTTGCAGAAATTAATAACTACCTATTTATGATTTTCCATGATAAAAAGATTTAAATAGATTGGGATTGTACAAAATTAACTATGCATAACTATTCATTTTGACAATTGGGGTGGAATTTATTCAGACCTGGGATGGTTCGAAATAATTAGCTTCTCACATTACGATGGATGATTAAAAATTTGAAGCATTCTATATTCTTCGTTTCACTGGGATGCAAATAGAAGTGTTTAATGACCTATATAAAGCACAAATAAAAGTAAATTGCTCTGATAAGGATAAATAACTGCATTTTTAAAATTCATTTCTAGACTATTTCACTGAGGTTCCTCGTGTGCTTTTTTTAAAGAAATGAAATAAATTCGATTTACCTTTAGGGAAATCAAAATATTTAACTTTAGAATTAAACAAATAAGAAAATAGGTTTCCTATACAGAGCAATTTCGACATGGACTTTGACGAAAAGAGGTAGGGCAAAAGAAAAGAAGAAAAAAGGGGAAGGGGGGCGCTGGAGGAGGGGGTCTTTTATCTTAATAGTCTTTAAGGTTCACTTAATACTTTCAAGAATTGTTGACGCATTTTAGCCAACGCGATTTGCAGAATATGGTCATTATTATTAATTATCTTTCACCTAGGAACAGATCACTTGCCCCGTGCACTCTGTACAGGTCTTATTCCGGAACTAACACTTCGCGCTCTTATAACCAGAGAAGTTGAGTCTCCTAAGGTAACCTAAAACATAGAAAAGCCAAGTCTTATCGACATCCCCTCTTTTATGGGGTTTCCACTTGTGTAGGGTCTAATGGTCGAGACCCGTCATCTAATGCCCAATCACCAAAGTCCACTTACGAACTGGGCATTGGTCAGAGCCGTTGGGCTAGGGTCTATAACGTAACTCCATCAAGAGAATCAGTCCCTGGATTTGCCTTACAGTTATTGATCTGATACAGCTAATACCTCTAGAGATAGGAGGATCACAAACAGGCTGAGATAATGTAGCGTACGGTCCAACCGGTTGAAGGTGAGGGTCAAGAAAAAAAAAGCTCGAAAATATAAAACCGGGCGGCAATAAACACGATGAGAAGAGTAAAACGGGAAATCAATACTTTGCAATTTACGATTTCCCGTAGCGTTTCTGCAAACACTGTATGTTTTTCTTTACATACGAATGTACGATTAGTTACACATGTCGTTGTTTTTGTTTCGTGGATCTTTGGTAGTCTTATAACTTAATATATCAATCTAAATACATGGAAACAAATTTGGACATCATGTGTTTTATCGCTGTTACTTTAAACAGCCACTGCCAATAAGACTGGTTTTATCAAAACAGTCCAGCTTCATTCATTCAGTGTCGAAAACAAATTGAATGGCAATAAAGAAAAGTAGACCTTACAGCATCAGAGAAACCCCGCTAATTGTAAAAGTCTACGTGTACTTTTCTAAAATAATCATGGTAACCTAACGGCTGCACTGGTACTGCTTATAATCATTGCCTGAGGTTTGGAATAAGCACTTAATTTTGCATTCTCTGATGTTTCGTATAAATGTTGTCTCAGAAAGCCAATTAGGCAACATCTGTCCATTTCCAAAAGAATCACTCATTGCGTCATAAGCACCATTATATTAAAAAAATTTCATTTTTTTTTTCATGTGAGATGTAAAGAAAGTCTTCATGGATAAAGAAAACGCTCATCATACAGGTCAATTCATAGTGGGGGTTTGTGAGAAACACAATACCGATTGCTTTTTTTCCTTAAGTCGAATTTACTCTTGGCCGATCGATAATTTGGTATCTGTGTAAAAGAACTTAAGATAAAACACTTTTTTGTTCTCCTTGATTAGAAAGGTTGCGATTCCTAAAGTACCAAAAAACTTGGATTCCTCAATATCTACTTTAGCTGTTGACCTTGTAAAAATGTTTGATTTATGTAATATGCAGGGTAGATTTGGGGGGAGGGGGAGGGGGACATAAAATAGCCTTAAGCAAATGCATATTTGTACACAAGTAAGGAACTCAAATCGACGAATTGTATAAAACCATTTACATGACTAGCTTACCTTAAAATCGCAGTTTTGTTTGTTACTGAATGTAGAGAGTTGTACAAAAGTCTTCCCAGTGTAGAGCGTTGCTAAAAGCTTTCGTTACTTGGTTCATATTCGCTAACAGGTTTTTTAACTGTTTATCTTATGTATTACAGGAAGGGGCGATATTCAGGCAGTGGAAGTATTTTTCACTATATTTAACAAACAATTATAAGGTGTGGACATCCTAGACATGACAAGAGTTTCATTTTTGTTAAAGTCGCATGTCGTTAAAAAAAAAAAAGACGTTACTTCGATTCTATTGTACTCTAATCAATCACTGTGATTAATGGTAATAAGCAGCGTCCGGCATGAATGACTCTAAAAAACACTTGGGGCTCTTTGACAGGCTGCTTTTGGTTGATTAGATCTATACAATTCTATTCCAACAGTCTGTTATCATAGTGCCTGGTTAAGAGGAGGTGAGCGGAAGGTTAAGGGTTGGTCTCCTACGTTAGTCTTTTGTTGGAGGGTGATGACCTTCAGTGAAGCTCTTTTGCCAATCTCTGTTTAAACAGTTTCTCAGTAGCTTCTGGTTTCCAATGTTTACACATGACTATTTTGGGTCCTGGAAGCCGGAACACTCATTATAGAAAAAACTGGAATCCGGCGGCTCTGACGTTTCCGACCATGGCATGAAATATGGTAGAAATAAATAGTAACTCCAGGCGCTTTCCAAATATGGTTGAATCAGCGAAGAAGTGGATCGTTGAGTACCGCTCCGAGAGACTCAGAGGACGTTCTACAGTTCAGAATAATGAAAAAGCTAAGTTATGGTTGAAGAGTGAAGCTAGTCATACACATATATCAAAAGTAAATCTAATGCGGTACTGAAGCATTTGAATAATAAAAAAGGTTAAGGCGACAAATTGCGTTAAAAATAAAAATGTGGTTGTTTTTTTTGTTTTGTTTTGTTTTTGGTTGTAACAGAATTTTTCACGAAGTGCAAAGGGTGGCAATGAGAAAGGTTTAGATTTTTGTTTTGTTTTGGGTTTTTTTTTGTTTCATGGCACATAGAAATGGCACGCCTGTATTCTCTGGCGCATTGTTTCTCAAACCTAATGTTGAAAGAATCGCCTTTGAGTTTTGAGCATTAGGTACATCATCACAATATGGCAGATAGATGGTGTCTCTAACAGAGATATTTCATTCCATTTTCCGGCAGTTTTCTCATTATCATCTTTTTCAGCAGCGAGTTCAGTAAGTTTCTTTTAAAACCGAACTGTTTGTTTTTTAAACCAAAAGATTTGTTGAAAAATTGTTCTATATTAGATCCTATGAAGTGTTTTTGAATAATTTTTTCCACTCCATAATTTTCTTTTGTTTTTGTGTTGAAGATACTGAAAACTATTTGAGCATGTAAGAACGTCGTGCGCTTATCACAATACTGCATGAGAGATTTTCGCATGCGCAAACTAGGTTTTCTCTGTATCGTAAAATTATTTCAGATGGTTAAAAAAAAATAAGAAAATATCATTAAAAGAAGGATAAACGAAAAGCTTCAACACCTTTAAAGAGCATTGTAATTTTTATCAAACGATTTCGCTATGCTTATAATGATATTTATCTCCCGCGGAAATTTTGGAAAACAAAAAGGATAGAACCATGTTTTGATTTACGCATTCTGTTGCTTTTTTACCTGTAAATGAGAAAATTAAATTTATTTATGTATAATATAGCTAGGCGAAAAATGAGGACCATCTAACCGTGTATTTCTAAACCATCTAGGCACGTCAAATTTGTACATTGCCCTAAAGATTGGAGTGTTAATATTATTTTTCACCAAAATAGTGTTTTTGGAAAATTAAAGGCAAAAAATGTGATTATATTTTTCTTATAAGAAAAAGATGAATGTGCAACTGGGCAGAGATGGCAGGAATGAAACTAAAAGTGTGCACACAATGTAGACGGCAGTAGTTCTAGAACCGTCTGAAAAAAATCTAGAAGTTTTGTGTAAGATCTAAGTACAAAATCTTAATCTAAAAAAATTGCTTGCACATATATTCTAGATCTGTCATGAAGCAAAAGAATTCCTTTTTGCAGCTTCCCACGGCTTTTCTTGGCCAAAGTTGATCGCAATTTTGCCAACAAAGCAGAATAATAGTTTCCAGTGATTGTATGGCCCTGTTCTAAATAGTCTGTCATGATAATGCCATCTCCGTCCCAGAAGCAGGACAGCATAACCTTTCCCATCCAAGAAAAGCCGTGGGAAGCTGCAAAAAGGAATTCTTTTGCTTCATGACAATGCTCCAGCGCACAGATCAATGATGGCAGTTCACACATCGATGCAGTGTGGGTTCAAAATTCTCCTTTATCCGCCATATTCACCAGATCTAGCACCATCTGACTTTTTCCTTTTCCCAAGTCTGAAAAAACATCTGAAGGGACAGCGTTTCCATAGCAATGAAGATGTCATATCTGCAGGAGAAGAATGGTTTGAGTCCCATCCGAAGTCATATTACGCTCAAGGACTTTTGAAGGTCAAAGAAAGGTGGCAGAAATGTGTCGATATGCAGGGTGACTAAGCTTATGTGGAGAAGTAACAAAATGTGATGTAAGTTTCAGCTTTCTAGCTTAATTCCTTCATAGTTAGGGTAAAGACTTATTGAACTCCCCTCGTAATTTTATCTCATGAACTGTCCCGTGTGGGCTTATCATAATTGTTTAGCTTATAAGCTGTAAAAGTAAAGTCTGTTTAATGCAATTCCACTCTCTTCTTGGGCAAGCGCAAGTGATTTTTTCCCCACTCTTTGTAAAACCTAAAATCAAGCAACGCATGTACACGTTACTATCCAACCCGTTTTTGCTCAATTGCCATTCGTCTCCATTACAAAGTATACGACACAGGCTTTTGACATTAAACCCAGTGTTTGCTCATTGATCAATCAATCTTGCCATGATGACGTTTGTTATTCAAGCATTTTAGTGTCCAAGTGACTAGATTATATCTGGTGACTTGTCCTGTACGTGCTAGCTAGCATTATTACTTAGCTATTCAAGAAACGAATCACAATACCCACAGTCTGTAATTCATTCTCCATGCAAACATCTTGGCCAGGCGATAGGCTAGAAATGAACAATTATTGTATTCTTCTCAGCGTGTAGTTTTATATGCATGGATTTATTGGATTTATAAAGGTGTGGGCGAAAGAGAGAGAGAGAGAGAGAGAGAGAGAGAGAGAGAGAGAGAGAGAGAGAGAGAGAGAGAGAGAGAGAGAGAGAGAGAGAGAGAGATCACTCCTGGTTACATTCAGCGTAACCCTATAGAGGACAAGACCACTCTTTCTGCAAAATTGCATTACGCCTGGCCTTTTAGATTAACAAATTTTAGGTCTTCTTATTGTTAGAGAAGAGGTCAAAGTTTTCTAACGTTCAGCTCAAACTGAAGTTTATAATTGTTAAACCGTCCAATACATGCGGCATTTTTTATGGGGTTGGGGAGTCGTGAAAGCATCCTTTGTATTCTTTATGAGATCAACAATTTTCCATAGCTATTATACGTATAGCACAGTTTATATCCTTGATTGACTGATTGACTCTACGCTTATCCTACCCCACTCCCAGGTTGATTGTATATATATTTTTTTTTAATTTTAAAAATAATGTATAGCAGTCTTGTCACAATTTTTGTTGTTGTCATAGGCTCTTTGTTCTGTTGTTTCTGCTTTGTCCATCTAAGTTGTGCTATTTTGTAGTTTTACGAATCTCTTTTCCATATCTCTTCGTCTTCTACTTATTCTCCTTCCTCCTCTTCTTCTTCTTCTTCTTCTCTCTGTGTCTGAATGCCTCCTCCCTCCCTCCCTCTCTCTCTCTCTCTCTCTCTCTCTCTCTCTCTCTCTCTCTCTCTCTCTCTCTCTCTCTCTCCTGCCTCTTAATTTTTCTATTATTCTATCGCACTGGCTGGTTCGTTTTACGTCTATGGACCAATCTTTATTTCTCTTTCTCATTATTTTCTCTTTTCTCATTTATCTCGCTCTTTTCATTTCTCTCTCTCTTCTTATTCGTTCTCTGAAGCTCATAACTGCAAATGATTCAGTCTCATATATTGCCAGTGTAGTTTTTGCTTCTTATAACCCTTCCAATAACGCGAAATTATCGCTGCTTTATTATTATTATTATTATTATTATTATTATTATTATTATTATTATTATTATTATTATTATTATTATTATTACCATTTATTGCTACGACCACTGAGTAAATAAAACCCACCGTCTTCCCTGCTGTCTTGACTTACAATTTTAAAAGATAGTTTATAACCTCTTCCTTTTATTATAATTGTCACTTTTTATTATCTCTGTTTAAGTGACATGCGTGCATTCCAGATCCAGCCATTTTGTGCGCGTTGCTCTAGGCACGTATCCACACAGGTAGTACTACTACAACGGATTTCAACTCCCTCTAGAGGTCTTTGCTTCCCCCACATCGCATGAGGCACTTCCACTAAGCGTAAAACCTGAAGCGGCAATAATGTCACCAGGCGGTGAGGAGAGTTCCGTGCTGTCAATGCAGTCGGTTTGTCGACAGCCAGCGGTATTTTATGCAGCAAATTGAAGGAAAAGTAGAACCCGAACCTGGATTCTGTTCTGATATAAATTTTTCATAAACCTACATTCACTTAGCTATCGAGTGCCAACCGCTGCCATGTTACGGATGTGATATTTGTTAAAAATCATCATAAAAAGGCCATGGATTGAATTGGAATCTGCATGAGGTATTTTATCTTATTCAAAAGTTATCAAAAGCTATAAGGCATTAGGATTAAGTGTGGAAACTACATTAAAATCAGTAGGTGTCAATTATTTTCATTTTAAAATTTATTGTGATAGGCGTTAACTTTTGTTTTTTTTTTTATTACCGATGTAACAATGATCATATTGAATTTCGCCTCCTTTTCATTGTTATCGAAATTGTCATAATTATTGTCGTAATCATCATGGGCAGCATTAATTTCATCATCCCCATTAAAGTAGTAGTAGTAGTAGTAGTAGTAGTAGTAGTGGTGGTGGTAGTAGTAGTAGTAGTAGTAGTAGTAGTAGTAGTAGTAGTAGTAGTAGTAGTAGTAGTAGTAGTAGTAGTAGTAGTAGTGGTGGTGGTGGTGGTGGTGGTAGTAGTAGTAGTAGTAGTAGTAGTAGTAGTAGTAGTAGTAGTAGTAGTAGTAGTGGTGGTGGTGGTGGTGGTGGTAGTAGTAGTAGTAGTAGTAGTAGTAGTAGTAGTAGTAGTAGTAGTAGTAGTAGTAGTAGTAGCAGCAGCAGCAGCAGCAGCAGTAGTAGTAGTAGTAGTAGTAGTGGTAGCATCAGCAGCAGCATTATTAATAAATTGTATTGATTCTTTTCTGATCGTCAAACTAAATGGTCTTTTTGGTTTTAAAAAATGTTTAAAAATTCTATTTTTGTTTTGTTGATGCAAGTCATTGCAATGTTTCCTACTATGATTTTATTTTGATTCGGGTTTATTATGAGGTTTGAGAATAAGTACTTGAGCGATTTTTTTCTTTTTTTTTTTTTTTGTTTTGTTCCCCGTTTTCTTTGTTTCGAGGTGTCGATAATTATGTTTGTCTAATGATCAAATTAAATAGAGTCAAAGATAAACAATCCAATATTGTTGCGCTATTTTCACAGATTTCAAATATATCAAAAGTTATGGAATAAATCAGGAATAATCACTGATTTGAGTAAGAATATCGAGAATATGTGAGAAACCAGGGCTTTTGTTCCTTGAAAACCTGTGCAAATGATAGGAACCAGTTGACCTGTGTGTTTTTGGAATTTTTTTTATGCCCGGCTTGTATGCCTTTCGGTGCAAAACTTCAAAGGGAAATCTCTTCAAAGCATTGCATTCACCAAAGCCTTTTCAATATTTTCTCAATGGAGAAAACTCGAATGCTTGCCGTTTCCTTTCTTTGTTTGTGTTGTAATTCTTGGAGGAAATCGAAAACTTTGTCTGAAGTAGGGAATGTATGATATAAAGTGTTAGTTTAGATTCGGCTTTGAAAAAAAAAATACTCAAATGCTTCTTTTCTACTTTTGTGTAACTTTTTTCAAATAAGGCAACAAAAAAGGCAGCCTATTCACGTATGCGGTATTCTTGTTAACTTTGTTCAAAATAACAATTGGTTTTTTGGTTGGAAGGAAACTTGAGAAGTATACTTCTAAATCTTTAAGAGATTGGCGCAAAGAAGTATATCTCTTTTCAATAGGCAGACCGACATCCCGTAAATTTTTCTCACTTTTTAACTGCACCACAATTCTTGTTTTGTTAATGTTAAACTATAATTATTCGGGCTAGCGAAAAAAAATTTCACAATGCGTGTATGTTCGCTTCACGTGAGCTTATAGTAATATTATCCTATTACTTGATCTGATTTCTTTTTTGTTTGCCCTCATGTTGTGAGAACGTGTGCGATCTTATTTTGAACGACTATTTAAAAAGACATTTGACAAATTATAAATTTTTTCGACGAAACTATATTTTCAGTGCTCTTTGCTTTTTCCTTATACTGAATTGTTCATCCGCTGCCAATTGAGCACTCTTGAAATGAGATCACGGTTATCGATCTCTGTCTTGCTCACAATCGGTAACGGTGCGTGTCACATAATTCATAAGCTGAAACTGTGCCAAGAGAAACAAGATCAAGACTAGCGCGAGACAAAACAACGAGAACAAAAGTTTACATCGATTTTTCGAATTCAGTTCGAAATGGCACCGGAGAAACTAAAGAGTCAATAACAACTCCAAAGTTACTCCAGTTTGATCATGCCATCAAAGCTCTAAAATCAGATCATATATTACATTGGTGAAAATCAATTAAAGCGTAATAAATTATCAATGACTAAAGTTTCGTGACTACTTGTTATCACTAAAACTCAAGTTTTTTTAACCGTTCGCCAGAGTTGTTCATATGTAAAAAAACAGGCTTTGTTTCAAGGTAGGTCTTGATGAATGCATGTTAATTTCAGGCGTTCTTTCATAGAAAACCATGCAGTATTCTATTAAGCATTCTGCGTTTCTGCTGAATGTTTCTACATTATTCAAATTCCTCTTTCACATTCATCTATTTTTCCATTTCAGGTTAAAATCAGCTTCCTGGACAGGAATAAACCTTATTCTGATAATGAAGTAGTATAGGTCTCTCGCACTGCCGAGAGGGTGATTGTTCAGATCTCTATTTGACAACTGACAAGATGAAACAGACTTTAAGCTTGGGATACCAAAACGGGCTCCATAAGGCACGGGTTATAACTAAAGATGTGAGGGATCTAAACTTAGAGAACAAAAAACATGCAAATCAGTCCAATTCAGGGAAAGTGAACAAGGATGTTAAAGTTCGCACACAGTTCACTTGCTCTGTTTCTAGCCTTAATGGGAGGCATCTGAAGACAACAATAGCTTCAAAATCCTCAGGACCTACACGAGCCAATCAAAATGCTGTAAACAAAGATTTCCAAGGCTCTGCGCCACCTGCGCACGTTAATCCTTACAGAAATATGAATTTGTTGACGTCTGCGCGATCCAGGAAAAATGTTTTCTTTTCTGAAAGTGAACCTGGTCAAGGCGTTGCAGACAGTAGTGATACTGATAGTGACGGGGATATCAACCAAGTTCGTCGCGCTAACGGTCATATTTCAGTGTCTTGCTCCAGTCTTCCAGGAACATCTGTTAGCGCCACCTCGAGTAAGGGAGAAGTCATTCACAGGTGGAGCTCAGCGTCAGCGAGACCTGCTATTTCCCCTAAGGTGATTCCCACAACCGCTTCAAACTATTCCTCTCCGAGACCAGGCACGTCGAGACCGGGCACTTCATGTCAACGAAAACTGTTGAAACATCATGGACCTTCAGCAAAAGCCAAGGATAGAGGGAATGCTGAAGTAAGCCCACGGCCTCCGCAACTAGCAAAGCGTTCCATATCTAAAGATAAAAGTAATGTTGGCCGAACTCAGCGTAAACCTTTAGACAGGAATCATGTGCGTAAAGCCAGAGAACTTAGAAGAGGAAGACCAAGATGTGTTAGCACGGCCTCTGTTGATGACGGAATCAGTAATAGTAGCAGCAGCAGCAACAATAGCAGCCCTCGAGGCCACAGCAGCCACAAGCGCTTACATTCTCCGCAGTCTTCAGTTGAGACTCCGCCTCCAGGAACAGCAAGATCCTCTGCTTTAAACAGTGGCGGCCCTAACGCGAACAGCATCTACAGCATGAATCTAGCTTGGAGCATGTTCGAGAATCATGTGAAATTGATAGACGACTGCACAGGTAGCCTCTCAAACGTTCCGCGTCGTACTTTTATGTCAAGCCCGGTATTCCAAAACGTAATGACGGATCTTTATGGCAGGCCAGAGTACAGCAAAACACGAGCCTTTCTGCAGCTTCGAAGTCGCATTGGCAATGTAGCAGCTTTCGCTTCTCGCTTCTTAGGGCGAGTCAAGGCCCTGCACGCAATGCGGGCTTCGTCTGAAGATCTTGACGATGAGGATGATGATTTCGATTTTGTTGATTTTGATGATGATGGTGAAGGCTTCATAAATGGCCGTCGTCGCCAACCCAGTGCTCAGACAGTGGAGAACGCCAAGCGGGCGTGGAAGATCTTGCGTAACCGCGTCATGGAAGAGGCTGCAAAGAAGCGTATGTCCCGGCCCGCTCTAGCGTGGGACGTGATACGCCACACACTGCGAGCTGGCTCCAATCTAGAAAGGGCGCGATTGGACATTTACCAGAGGTACGGCCTGATCCCCATGGTTCTGCCTGATGGGCGCGTGGTACAAGAGAACACCATGCTCAGCGAGAGAGCGCGACAGGCTCAAGCCAACAAGCCTCAGAGGACAGCGACACATTCCAACAGTAGCATCTCTCGACAGAGCCTCTCCACGCCCTCCAAGAGAACTATACAGTTTAAAAGCATCCAGGGTTTTAATGGCTATTCCCGTTCGGAGACTATGTAGAGGCACAATGTGCTTAAACTTACTGTACTAAATGCGTGCCACGAAAAGTCTTTCTCTTTTTCTCCACAACAGCTTAGAGTATACTTACAATTCTTAAAAAAAAAAAACACGGAGCTTTATCTCTTTATCTCTTCTTTTTTGATTTAACAAATTTTTATTGGCCTTTCTCATAGATTTATGAAAAGGCAGTAAAATTCTCTTTTACTTTTTCCTTCATTTTTTTTTAACGTAGTAAGTTGGACAGATTTGGAGAATAAATCTCAACTTACAGAGTTTTCTATATATTCTAACCAGATAAAATTCTATTGTACAACTAATTTAACGCAAATATATATGTGGAGCTTCAGAGGCTGTCGGGTAACATTATTCGCCTCAGATACTGCTTAAATCATAATTATCTTGCGGATTCAAGAACTACATTGTAGGTGGTTGAAGTTAGGTTTCATGCTCCATACTATCTGAAAGGCACTTGTTTGGTCTGCGACAAAGACATAGCATTATCCTGTTGATAGCAGACGGTATCGAACATGACTTCCATAATTCAAAGAATGCTAAAATGAAACAATATTTCTTTCTTTTTTTTCTAACTGTGGCCAAATTAAAAATGCATGCACATCCAAAGTGTTCTTGGTGTAGGACAAAATGACTTTGTTCAATTCACCTCGTTCTCTCTCTCTCTCTCTCTCTCTCTCTCTCTCTCTCTCTCTCTCTCTCTCTCTCTCTCTCTCTCTCTCTCTCTCTCTCTCTCTCTCTCTCTCTCTCTGTCGCTCTCCCTCTCTCGCTCTCTTTCTCTTTCTCTCTCGCTCTCTCTCTCTCTTTTTCTCTCTCCCCCTCTCCCTCTCTCTCTCTCTCTCTCTCTCTCTATCTCTCTCTCTTTCTCTCTTTGTTTTTAAAATGATAAAAAACGAAAAAACTTTAAAGCCTACAATTTTTTTTATTTTCCTCATAAAAATTCATACAGTCATATCAAGTTGTCTGTTTCACAGCTAGATATATTGCTAAATCCTTACTTATAGTAGCTCTGACATCAGGCAAAAGGAATAAAACCTGTCTGTGAAAATCTTAACACGTAAAATGGTGTATGGAAAAATATTTTCAAACATGACGAAAGCGACAGCACTAGAGTTCTTACATATTACTTAATCATTACAGTGACATCTAGTTGTCTGTTTGACAGCTAGATATATTGCTAAATCCTTACTTACAGCAGCTATGACATCAGGCAAAAGGAATAGAACCTGTCTGTGAAAGTCTTAACACATAAAATGGTGCATGGAAAATAATTTTCAAATATGACGAAAGCGACAGCATTAAAATTCTTACATATTTCTTAAATAAAGTAACACTTTTGACTACTGACAACAGTTGGGTACGGTCTCAAAATGACAAGGCTTCAGGTGATAAATCCATTTACATTAATTTTAACAGTAACGATTTTTTATCTCAGGAAGAATATTGGACTTTGAATTCCTCAGCAAATCCAACTAGTGAACAATTTACTTGATCTTTTGTTCTGTGCGGAAAACATTTCAATGTAAAACTGTTTATGACTTTATATTAAAAAAAAATTCGTCTAATCACATCATGGCATAGGTATCTCATTTGTTGAAGGTGTTGTTGATATAGTTGCTGTTGTTGCTGATTTTTATGTTATTGTTTAGTTTTATCTTCTACTACTACTACTACTACTACTACTACTACTACTACTACTACTACTACTACTACTACTACTACTACTACTACTACTACTACTACTACTACTACTACTACTATTACTACTACTACCACCACTACTACTACTACCACTACTACTACTACTACTACTACCACTACTACTACTACTACTACTACTACTACTACTACTACTACTACCACTAGTACTACTACTACTACTACTACTACTACTACTACTACTACTACTACTACTACTACTACTACTACTACTACTACTACTACTACTACTACTACTACTACTACTACTACTACTACTACTACTGCTGCTGCTGCTGCTGCTGCTGCTGCTGCTGCTACTACTACTACTACTACTACTACTAATTATTATTATTATTATTATTATTATTATTATTATTATTATTATTATTATTATTATTATTAATACATGTTATTATTGCAATATTTAAACGGGCAGCGGACAAATAGTTTATCAGTGTAGGTTTAGACAGATTATTGTGTTTCCTTAAAACTCTAAATAACAAAGATCACACAAATAATATCAGACCATTGCTAAGCAAATCTGTATTGAATTTTGCTATCGTGTCTTAATTTTTAGTTGTTACATATTATGTATAATTTGCTTTGGAATTCTGGAACTTCATGAAACATAAAAACAAGATGCATTTGAAATATTTAAGTTAATTAGCCCTTTGTATTCTGCCATCTTAGTTTGCAAAGTACCTTCTGTACTGTTTTCTTAGGAACAATAAAGACAAACTTCGTCTAACTAAAGTCAAGCGAAAGTGCTGTATCTTAAATAATTGATAAAAAGTCTTGAACTAACCATGGCTAAAAATATGTATCCAATATTAGCAATTTAGATTTCATTTAGATTTTCCGTTGAGTGGTGTAAAACGTTCGATGGTGCTAAGCATTGGTTTAG
>JAWDGP010003066.1:1080000-1170000 GCA_033675545.1 Elysia crispata | reverse complement strand
GTTTTTTCTTTTTCTTTCTTTCCTCTTTTTTTTTTTTACTTGGGATGTGTGTGTGTGTGTGGGGGGGGGGGGGGGGAAGGGGGCGCAAAGATTATATTCGTCATTATCAATGATCTTAAGAACGGCAAAATCAAATCTGTTTCACTTCAATATTCCTGCGTTTAAAATATGAAACAATGGCCAGATATATGCTAAATGCTCCTACGTTCGTTCCTAGCCTTATTATTTAATCTCTACTTCATCGCAATCCTATTTTTTATCACTTCATAAATGTTACGTGTGAGTTGATGATAAATTAATTATAAGTTCTAAAGACATTAAGCTGGTAAAAAGAGAGTCAGAATTCATGCAAAATAATTACTATTCATGAGTCAAATTTGTCTTTCTTTATCGGTGCTGTTCGCGGGCTGGTACGCAGCACTACTGCTGGGAGAATCAGAGACGTCCATGTGCGAACTGTTGGGGGAATGCATAGGTTTCCAGATCACTCTTGACATTTTTGGATTGAGACAAGACGCCCTGTGCCTTGAAATATTTATACGCGATCATCACTACTTTAAGCAGCACGAGACCAGTGGCATGTGACAGCAAGAATGCAGTGGAAACAGAGAGCCGATTAACAAGGATAGCTACACATACCATAAGATGCAAGATGTAAGGAGACAAAGTGTACAAGGTCCAGCGATTGAGCGCTATATTTTCAGCAACAGTATATAGAGTCATGACTACCGCCAACAGTGACACAGAAAGCAATGCGGCATCAGACTGTGTCATGAAGCTTGAGGCAGTCAAAGCTAAGCCCATATTGATGAGGGCCAATTCAAAGGCCCAAGTGGTCTGGAAGGCGAGACCATTGTGAACAAGAAGTCTAATGAGCCAATAGCGGCGGACATATCTTGGCTGTATCATCTTTGGGTATGCTTCCTCAAAATTCCTGTATCCAATCACCAAGGCACCCAATAGGCTAGCAAACACAGAGATTTGTACTGCAAACGCAATTACCGGCGCATGGTTGTCTAACTCCACTAACCAGATAACGTTCAGTTGGGACGCAAAAGCACAAAGCATAAACACAGAATAAGGTAGAGATTCCGTGCCCTTGATGCCGTTCGTAACAATTAGTAGCAGGGAGTAGACGATCCAAAGAGCTTGGAAGACACAAACTGAGATGAAAATTACCATGGTTGGAGTTACTGGTAGATGATAGTACTTGAGATCTTCTTGGACTCCATGAAGTAAAAGTATTCCGTCAGGAAATTTAATACTTACTCCATAGATCACGAAACTTACTATCATCATTCCGAAATTCAGGAATGCAAAGGGTGTGTACAACCATTTTAAATCCATTGCCTTCTGTTTGGTAAGCAAGCTTTAAGTTGTATTGGCTAAAGGCAGAAGAAAAAAAGGAAAATTAAAAATTTGCGTAATTGTGCAATTTTGTACCTTAAATAGCGCGGAAAATTCACTAGAATCGTGACCTGGGGCTTACTTTTCAACGAAATTACAAAAGGAAGAACCTTCTCTTGCTTTCCCTCCCTCCCTCCCCTTCCCCCCCCCCCCCCTCTCTCTCTCTCTCTCTCTCTCTCTCTCTCTCTCTCTCTCCCTCTCTCTCTCTCTCGCTCTCTTTATCTATCTCTCTTTCCCTCTCTCTCTAGTTACCTATGTATCCTTCTTTCTAAGAATCACTCTCTCTATCTATCCATCTCTCTCTCTCTCTCTCTCTCTCTCTCTCTCTATATATATATATATATATATATATATATATATATATATATTTATATGTGTGTGTGTCTGTCTATCTATCTGCTCATCTGTCAATCTATCTCAAAACCGCCTTTAGATGTGTATTTTTTATCTACCTTTTTATGATTATCATTTTTATATGCATAACTATTTATCTGTTTAGATTTATGTCTGAAACACTAGCAGTTGTGTTTTAAAGCTTTTGACATATCTTGTCAGCATCTACGAGTACGTCCAACTAATGTTTCAATCGAGATGGATGGAGAATCACTTTTTCAGATTTGAACGTCTTTGATATCCCCAAAGTAAAAGAAATTCTACATCTTCGAAAGATCGTTTAATAAACTTATAACTTTTATTCCATTCTTAGTATGTCTTTTGCGTGGAATCTGATTGTTTGCTTGCTGAACTGTGGACTCATTGCCATTCACCAGCCGTTATTATTTTATTTATCTTTTTATAGGATAATATTCTGAATCATAGTAAGAATTAAAAAAAAATAATTGAACACGGTCCCCCTGATAGCTCAGGGCACTTTACTTAAACCGAAAAAAAAATCAGCTCTGAAATATTTTACATTGATAAGTTTAAGCGTTACATTAGACATATCTAAGTATATATGTAAAATCTAATATGCATATGATAAAAATATCTAGCAATTCAATCTATGTATAATCTTTTATTTTCAAAAAACAAAACGTCGATAAAAGTTCAATTTGTAAAGAGGAGTAAAACTACACACCGTTATATTATACCAATAAACACGTAGATGAACATTTCAATTGAATTCATTTAATAAGCAAAAATCTTATGCATCTCATTATATATATATATATATATATATATATATATATATATATATATATATATAAAATGAGATGCATAAGATTTTTGCTTATAAGTCAAAGTCTATTGTGTTGTATATATATATATATATGTAAATATGTGTGTGTGGGTGTGGGTGTGAGTGTGGGTGTTTTTTGTTTGTCTAGGTAGATGAAATTTGATCTACTGTTAAACATAATTCAAGAATAGTCAGGCGAGTACAGTTCTCGTGAATAACTAGAAAGTATGTTGAATGGACGTACTCTGTGATTCGGCACTGTTTTCATTATCAGCAACGGCTGATAGAGTTGGAGAAGCTACTAAATACACCATCAAACACATTAATTTTATTCTGAGCTAAACGAGGATTTGCAACAGAAGAAGAATAAAAAACATCATTATTTGTAATAGTAAGAAATATCATTCCCCTCATTATGGATTCGAAATTGATTTTTTTATGAATAAACTACACCGGCAAATAATTAAAATATCAACCACTTCACCAAACAATCTATCACAGTTATCGGATTTTGAACAAAATAATGGTTATTTAGTGAAACAAGAAAACACCCCTAATTTTGCGCCTTTCACTGGGAAAAATCAAATTTTGCAGATGGGAGGAAACGGTTCCTGAAAATGGAATAGCGACGTTGTTCTGGTTTCATTAGATTTAGCAACGATTGATATTTAGGATGTAACATTAAAAGCTAGTCGTAAAGATAGAGGGTTTGGATTAATTAGTTTAGAAAAGGTATTTTTCGTGACCACTACTTACTATTCTTTAAATGGGTTTAAGCAACTACTTAGCTTTCACATATCTATATATACAATTGTGTTAGATTTACAGAATCCAATCTGGTTCTAGAATCTAGAGCTGGGATTGAATGTTACTTAGAGCTAGCTATTTTAAGTTTACATTTTAAAGCGTGATATAATAATCTAGATTTATTTAACTTACAGGATGGAAACGCTTTCGATAGGAGATTTCTTCTCTGAAGAATTCCAAATATCTAGACTAGCACACAAGAAGTATCTTGCTGCTATATCAAAGTATTGTCTAGATCAATATACTTGTACCTTTTTCAAAGCGGAATCAACGCTTTGTTTGTCTTGTCCACTTTTTACTCAACAAAGGACTCAAAACAGTTAAAAACTTTACCTACAATTAATTTTGATGTTGCAACAGAAGTCTATTGAAAATGCGTTTAACTAAAATAAAATCCAGGTTCAAAGTATCCTGTTTTACATTTCAAGATGTTATTGATTTTACAACACACTAGACTTTGACATTCTACCCTTACAGCGATATAAAAGGTGGATTCAGATTAAATTTTTAAACGGCTGTGGCAGACTGTTGTGGCTTAATTTAGAGGACAGATGTTCTTCACTTTAGGTTATTTATAAGCTTATCGATTCCCTGCAGGTCTGTAAATTTCATTGTGAAAATGGTTTGGCAAACAAAAAGCAATATATCACGTTATGTAACATCTAAATACAAGCAGGTTGTTTTGATAAAGGTTAAAAAAGTTTGGCTTGCCAATAGTCAAAAACAAGTTCAAGTTATTAATGCGCAATTAATTCCACTCAAATTGCATAAAATCTATTCTTGCGGCAAAGCGCTGCATTTACATAAAAAAAATTTAGCCGATTAGAAACTGCTCAAAATAAAAAAAGAAAAGAAATTGTAATTCATAAATCATATCCTTATCTTTTATCTCTTGCTTTCAAATCTGAACCCCTGATTTACAGTTGAGTCCTGAAAGAACATTGATTATTAGAACGATTTATCTTAAAATGTTTAAAATGCGTCCATAGAATATACAATTTAGATGCTAATCGCTATGCAGCAAATAAATGTGTAGAAAATTCTAAAACTAGAACAAATTGTTACTTAAATCAAAGTAAAAATGATAAAGCATAAATGAGAATCTATTATCAGCTTCTATATATGAAATTCTACACTTAGAAGTTTCGACTGTGTATTTTACGAGTCCTTTCACTTTATTCTAATTAAAACGATTGTTTCAATGAGTGAGCAGTGCCTGGGAATGAGCTAGACCTGTACCGACAACAAATGTTTGTTTGATGTCCAGACCTTATGGAGGAACAGCATGATACTTTGAGTAATCATGAAATCAGGTAATCAATTTTATTCCCCACACACTTAATGTTTATAATTAAAAAAATCGCTTTTGTCTGCGTTGGTTGTGAGAATTGTAAACATCATTCAGCTCCCAATGTTATGCAGTTTAAAAAAAAATAATTGAGGGTTGCTTTGTTTATCAATGATCTGAGGTTTTCTGAGACATACCTGACTGTGTTTATAATGTGGTATCAAACCCAATTACAACAGATTCTAATGGTACGAGTATTGTAACCTAGCGATTTTTTCTACCTCATTAAGTCTTCAATGCAGATTTAAAAGTGCATACTGTGAAAGAAAAAGGACTGTATATCAATTGTAGAGATCTAAAATTATTTATGTAGCTGAAAATTGTACCTGCTTCCTTCTTTCCTATAAAAGAGGATTAGAACTACTAACTTTCCCTTAAGGCGTGAATAACGTTTCTCAGGAAGACGCTATGTTTCTATTGAAAAGTCTTATACAATGGTCAGTTTCATGTCATACATACAATTTCTGTCTATCTATCCCACTCCCTCCCTCCACATACACACATACCTCCCTCGTCTGTCATATGCACCAGCTCACACATTATATCTTTTACTTTTCACTCACAAAAGCATTTAGAAAGTGCTCTTCCACACTCATTCATTCCTCCTCCGCCCACCTCTTAAACCTTGAATGATGTTCCCTACTCGGCAGGCAACTGTGGACGCGCTTTGAAGGTCTGGTAGGCCATCAGCTGCACCGCCTGCAAGAGGACAATGGTCCTGAAAACAAATCCGCTCTCTCGCCGGGCAAGGCGGTCTCTTCCGGAGCTGTTTTGGTAGCCTGCTCCTCCAGCACGTGCTCGGTGATGGCTAGCGACATCTCAAGCCTCACTACGGCCACCAGCCCCGCCCGCCTCCCTGAGAAGTTCTGCCAGCGTGTGCGAGAGAGCAGCGTCGACGAACCTCTGTCTCCTGCTGCCTGCCATGAATACATTGAAGAAGCAGATGGCGGAGTTGTTGAGGAAGGAAATCCAAACGGCGATTTCAAAAGAGAAGACGTCGGTAGTCCCGTCGATAGGGATATCAAAAGAGAAAACATTTTTGTCGGTAGTCCTGTCGATGTTGTAGATATCGATGGTCATAGTGGTAATTTAAGCTGTGCTGATGGAGATGGCAGCAAAGTTGATGATGAAGAGCCTGGCCGTGGCGGTGGGGATGGTATCGATGCTGATGCAGGCTTAAGCTGTTGCGTGGTACCATCGGCTGTAAGTTGTACAAGCCAGGAGTCTGTTCAGAGCAGTGTCATGAAGCGAAACTCCAGCACAAACGCCGTCAATTCGTGTGAGAGTCAGCCTCTCTTTGGTACGTTCAGATTTCAAACAGATTTAGGAGAAGCAAATCAAGAATTGACGGTTACTCGTCAGGAAAACTAGATAGAAGATGTGGATCATGGAAGTTCATTTTATTGTTTAATTTTAGTTCTTTTTTAACAATAGTTTTTAATTAAAAGAGAAACCAAACAAGATTTTATCCTCATGCCCAGTTTGAGAAACATGACATTATCAAAAAGTTCTATTATCTGAGTATAATTAGAATGCCTTGCCCTTCCGCCTCGCCGTTTGACACGTGTATTTCCCTTTCGGCAGGTTTGCCGTATGTGGCGCGTGCAGCGGGTCCGCTGTTGAGCCTTCTCAATGTAACTCTCAATGATTGGGAGGGCAAGGTCAGTCCACGAGCAGATACCCTTTTAAAGCTGAAGGGCAAGAGGCGGGAGTGCAAGCGCAACATGATAGGTGTGTATGATATGACCTAATGTTTGATCCAGATGTTTAGGGAGTCCATTTTGATAGACGTCTACGCATCGTATCGAATCGGTATCTTTTATATTTCCCTGGACACTAGATACCAGTGGAGTTTTTTATGTTTTAAAAAATGTAATTGGGAAAAAAAGTATTATGTGCAGTATTATGTGCTCCTAAGTTTTCCCAGAAGGTTTCGGTACCGTCAAGCCTGAGATACGGCTGATTTGATGAGACTTTAAGACACTTCAAGCCGCAGGTCGAAACCGGGACCGCAATATTGATCGTTCAGCGCTTTATCAATTGAACTACGTAGCATTAAGGTACTAATAAATTTCAAACATAAACACGTTCTGTGTAATGTTGGTCCAGACTCTCAAACTCTTGAATACTTTTTTTTTCCAAACCAGGGGTTTACAAACAATCTTTGCTCTTAGAAAGTCAACTGCATCAGTATCTGAATCCAGGTTTAGTGATTTCGCTTAACAGGCGAGTCGCACGAGCAACGTTTGATGCAGAAATGATGGCAAAACTTATTGACAAGCTTAGGAAAGAGTCAAAAAGGGTAAAACAGAGAGAAAGAGACAGAGAGACAGTCATACAGAGACAGAGAGAGGCGGAGAGAGAGAAAGAGAAAGAGAGAGTGAGAGAGACAGACAGACAGACAGACAGACAAACAGAGAAAGAGATTCAAAGAGAGGGAGAGAGAGATTGTGGATTATGCTGGACGTCAACCTGGAGAGGAAAATTGTACAGGGAGAAAGTGAACACTCTGAATGATATCATTAATTCTTTTACAATTTAGCTTAATTTTAAAAGTCGAAAAATAACATGTCAACTGTTTTTGATAACTATGCAACCGCTATTATCATTACCACCACTACTACTGCTATTACTTCTACTACTACTACTTCTACTACTACTACTACTACTACTACTACTACTACTACTACTACTACTACTACTACTACTACTACTGCTGCTGCTGCTGCTGCTGCTGCTGCTGCTAATATTACTACTACTACTTCCACGGCCACCACCAGTACCACCAATACTAGAATGAGAAGTTGTGCTACCCCTACCATTGTCACTGCATTATTTTATCTTGAAACTTATATTTTCTTATCAATCTCTTTACCTGTTTTAGTCAGTGGAAGACCCAGAGAGAATTATGAAAGTAACCGAAGTAACTTCGAGAATCAAGACATTGTTAGGGCGTCAGAAATGCGAATGGCAATGTGTTGGAAGGCTTAAGGTTAGTGTCCTACATATATGAAGGTATAAGCAGCACAAGATTTTCTTCTTCACAGAGGTTTTGTTTTGTTCTGTTTTTGTTTTTGTGTGTTTCTTTGTTTGTTTGTTTGTTTGTTTTTGTTGTTTTTTGTTTCTTTGTTTTTTGTTGTTGTTTTGCTTTGTTTGTTTGTTTGTTTTTTTTTTTGGTTTTTTTTTGTTTTTTTTTGGGGGGGGGTTGATTTATTTATTTTTGTTTTGTTTTGTTTTTACGTATTTTTTTTCGTTTACAATCAAAAATGTTGCGGGAAAAAATTCATTAGAATGACCTGTACGGTTTTATTCATTTAATCATCTATCTATCCACCTATCTATCTTCCTATGTATGTATGTATGTATGTATGTATGTATGTATGTATGTATGTATGTATGTATGTATGTATGTATGTATGTATGTATGTATGTATGTTTCTCTATCTATCTATCTATCTATCTATCTATCTATCTATCTATCTATCTATCTATCTATCTATCTATTTTTCCATATTTCCCTGTGAATCTATCAACTTACTCATAAATTTTCATCTCAATTCCCTACTATTAGGAGAGGGATTCTTTGACCAAATCTATAATTACTTTTATGTTGCAAAGTCTTAAGTAGATGTCAAATATCCTGAATTAAATTTTCTCAATCGGGTATTCATTTGTGTTGAAAGTGTAAAGCCTGATTTTTTTTCCTCCCTTCAGGAGACACTGACAATGGCAAAAGAAATGAAAGATCTTCTTCGGTTCATAGCTCGGCTAAGCAATACTCTGGAAAAGAGCAAATCTGCGTTCGGAGGGTGATTTTTTTTAATTTGGTTTCCTAGTTTGCTTTATGCTATCTTTATTAAAATATCATAATTCATCATTTAACCTTTTTACAAAAGATATGCAGTTAAAATAAAGAAAAGACTTAATTTAGAGCTTATGGTTCGTTCTTGACTTCCACACACTTGACCTCCTATTCCCAAGTTATGGGTTAAGAATGGTACAGTTCGGTTTCCCCGATTAAACCACTGAAAAGGTTTATGCAGTTATAGGAGGCAAGATATGGCGCGATACCATCCCACTGAGCTCATTGTGTTGGTTTTTTTTTTTCTTCTTCTGCACCTGCCATCACTTCTGCTAAAGTTTGGTATTATTGTTATTTTTATTGTCGTTGTTGGTGTTTTTGTTGTTGTTGTTGTTGTTGTTGTTGTTGTTGTTGTTGTTGTTGCTGTTGTTGTTGTCGTTATAATTATTACATTATTTTCATTATTATCATTACTGTTATTATTATCATCGACGTCGTTGTTTTTAGTTGGGAAAGGTATAGCTATTCTTGCTTGCGTCAATGGTTGTTTGCACCGATTGAAGTTAAAGAGTTGAATTTGTAGAATATGATTAACTCTGATGCTAGAGCAGAAAAAAAGTAAAAAAGATATATATAAAAAAAAGGATTTTGAAAAAGCCCTTCTGTTATTAACTTAAAGTATGTATTTGTATTAATAGAATGTCTTAACATGTACATCAAGGAATGGGTTCAACAGGAAACCTGGCAACTACAGAAAAAGTTTATTGTTTTAAAAAATGTTTTACAAAAAAATCTAAACATCTATCCATTGTGTGTAAACCCATATATTTGATTTGTTAATCGTCATAAAAGTTATTTTGTTGAGAATACAATGTTCAAGCATCAGAAAATCAATACTTCACTCAAATCATCCACGATGTTTCCTTTTCCTAAGACTACAAGACCGCCCTCCGCCCTACGACTACTGTAGTCCTTACGCAGACATACCAAAAACTATTGATGCTGCTGGTTTTCAGTTGAAGACTGGTGAGATTTCTTCATTTTTACTTAGCGGGTTGTCAGCCAATACTGGGCGTAATTATTCTTTTTTTGTATATATTTTCGTAACTCCTAGTTTTAGTCACATATTTCCAATAAGTGCAAATCATAGATCTTCAAATTTTCTCGAACATTGCATCTATAATGTCAGTAGTCTACACGAAGTATTTTGCAGCTAACATCACCATTCCACCAAATGCTCTGACGACTCAGCAGTAATTCGTGTTGTTAGCTATTTGTGGCCAGCAGCAAATCTTCCACGAAGCGATTTGTAGCAAGCCACAAAAATATTGATTTGTTTAATTATCTCGATTGTTGATGTCCATTGTTATTCCTTGACAAAAATGTTCCTTGTATCATTTTGCTTTATCAAAATCCATTATAGTCCTTTTTTTTTACATAAAAATTGTTTTTTGTTTATTTTTGTTTGTTACCGTATATCAGTTTGCTCTTTTATCCACCTAGTTCGCACGGTACATGTGATAAGAGATAAAGATTGTACATTGTTAGCTGTTTCAGCAAATAAGATTAAATTTGAATTTACTACTCTACTACTACTACTACTACTACTACTACTACTACTACTACTACTACTACTACTACTACTACTACTACTACTACTACTACTACTACTACTACTACTACTACTACTACTACTACTACTACTACTACTACTACTACTACTACTACTACTACTACTACTACTACTACTACTACGACTACGACTACGACTACGACTACGACTACGACTACTACTACTACTACTACTACTACTACTACTACTACTACTACTACTACTACTACTACTACTACTACTACTACTGCTATTATCATTACTGCTTTCACTACTTCGACTGCTGCTACGGCTCTTGGAACTACTGTTGGTGTAAATGCTGTTAGTATGCTTGTTGCAGTGGGATTTACAATGTAGAATAATTCTGATCAATTCAAATTTCTAGTCCCCCATGTAACTCTTTAATAGTAAAATGTATGATCAGGATAATATTCTTCTTTTTAGTCAACAAAGTTAATGGAGGGTGATACAAATAATTGTGCATATAAATTTAAAATCAGTTTAATATGAAAAATATCATCATGCCCTTTGGTGACAAAGCTAACATTAAAAAAAATAGACGGCTTTATTTGACAAGATTAAGATTTGCAGCCCTAAAACATCAGTTATAAATTAGTATTGAACTTAAGATCTTTAACATTTACTTGTACACTATGAATGACTAAATCAACCTCTTAATTCTATACATAATTTTTTTATTCATAATTCTTTGCACACGTACAAGTAACCAGACGCTTCGCCGCAATGAGGGTGAAGAGACGTACTTCATTATATCGGTTCTCAAAATAAGATCTACATATTGAATCATTTCGCGAAACAGAAATACATGTAAATTTAAAGAGGTGAACTTATCGATGTTGACCTTTGCAGAGAATTCCCAGAATATTGGCATAATGCTTATCCGTTCAAAAAGAATAAGATTTTGTGGAAATTTATTGTGACCCGCGTATACGGAAGTGCAAGGCATTTCTGCACAATTTACTTTCATCGTGGACTAGTTACGGCATCTTACATCATGTTGGTTCTATGGATTATCAAAATGTAGACTTAAATAAAGATATAGATCAATCCTAGGCCTGGATACTTGATAAAAAAAATCAGATCTAGATATTATTGATAATATCGAGCCAAATTTAGATCTACAATTCAACACCTACATTTAACTGATAATTCAAGAACCTGACACACACATTGGTGTCCGTGGAACTACCGAATATTCTCAGAATCATTTCAAGATATTTCTTAGCAACAGATATGAGTGGTCATATCAAATAGCAAATTGCTAGCGGTATGCAGAAAACAACAGTGTTTTTGAAGGCAGGAAGCAATATAGTACCAGATCGCTTCGTGTAAGAACACAAAGATTTGTGGCAAGCGATTCTCTGCAGAAAGCGATTTATTGCTAGCTGAAAGTCACTTCTTCTACTCATTCCTTTATGAATCTTTACGTTCAAAAGGGCGGATGCAACTATCAGTTCTTAAGATTTTAAAACAGAAAGAAGGAGGATAATTGTAAGCTGCAAAATGGAAACATGAGATTATTTATCTACAGATAATGGCCGTCTTCTGAATTCTTCTAGGTTGGTCGAATTTCAAGACTTTAAGCACTTCATGAAATAACATTGATCTAAGTGTGTCTGTTTTATAGAAGTATGATACGGGAAACAATGGCGCCCGGTTGTTTTCAACCCCGTCTTCCATAATTATGGGATGCAGCTATTCAATATATTTTCTTTCTATTTATATATATATATATATATATATATATATATATATATAAATTGGAATAAATGATAAGAGTGCTTAACTGTGGGAGCTCATCATAGATATAGAAGATCTTACATTAAATTCTCTTCATACGACATTGGTGTTTCAAACGGAGTCCTACCCGAAGAGAGCGGAGGACAAGAGACACCTTTGTCCTCCGCTTGAAACACCAGTGTCGTATGAAGAGAATTTAAGGTAGAATTTTATATATATATATATATATATATATATATATATATATATATATATATATATATATAAACTTCTAGAAACTTCTAAGCTATTGTGCGATTCCAACAGATCAGCCATGCTTGCTCTTCAATTCCGGTAAATTGTGTATTTAAACTAGGTTTGCCATCTTTTTGCAAGCTTCCTAATGTATGTTCACCGTATTTGAATCACTGTGTTTTTTATTCTTCAACTAGACGCCCAGAACAGCCGATCACACGCCACTGACGACTCAAAGTGCAGTTTAATAGAAACGAATGATTCCCAGGATCAAGTCCAAGAGATCAAGATCAATCGAGGAATTTGCAGGTTCGTTAACATCACCTTGTATTTTGACCCATACTTTTACATTTTAACGTTTTTACGTGAGTAATGTGACGGAGAAAAGTTTGATGATAATAGCAAGTATTAATTAAAGTTTTAGTTTTCATAAATCGTATGAAATCAGTCAACAAATGTGCTAATTTGTATCAATATTGCGCGCATTTACGCAATTTTGTAAGATCAATTCGAGTTGTAATATTGTGTTCAAACACAATTTCAGTTGAAAACTATAACAAACAAAAAAAAAAGATTTTGGTCTTAAATTTAGCTGGCCACAAAAGTGTCGAATTAGCCTTGATATAATTAATGAAGGCACAAATTCAACAACCGCAGAGCACAATACAGACTGCTCTGTGAAAAATAGCGTTTGCCATGAATCATTTACGCAATCCGTTGCAAAAATAAATAAAACATAGGTAAATGAAAGGTGCTTTAATCACATCTCTCTGACTCTCACTGCCGCAGCCTCTTTTTTTTTTTTTAGAAAAAAAAATAAAGAGAGTAAAGAGATCGGAAGCTTATCATGTCACGAATTTCACATTAAACAAGTGTTTTTTTTTCACGAAGTCCTTTTTTTTTCTCTTTGGATTGATCAGGGTTGTTGCAATTTCTAAGCTTTGGCGAAAGGTGATAGTGGCAGTGCTTTTTTAGCATCTACTTCTGCTGGTTAAAAAAAATTTAAGGACACCTCCATTGTTTCCTCCAACAATAAAGTAATAATCTCTCTCTCTCTCTCTTTCTCTCTCTCTCTCTCTCTCCCTCTCTCTCTCTCTCTCTCAATATCTCTCTCCCTCTCTTTCTTTCTCTCTCTCTCTCTCTCTCTCTCTCTCTCTCTCTCTCTCTCTCTCCCCCCTTACTTGCTTCTAGCCCTTGATTACAAGCTTAGTCCACCTTGAGCGGTGATCTCGGGGCGTTTCCCTCCTTGCTAAACATTTTGGCTTTTTTTTGTCACATCGTGCTAGTCACACTTTATTCATTTACAGGTATTATTCTCCTAATAGTCTGGTTGCTATACAATGGCTTTTTTCTTTTCGTATTTTACTCTGGGTGAGTCCAGCGATAGCACCAACAGAGTCGCCGACCTCAGTGTGGTCAGTGAATGTGGACAAGTTAGCTCAAGTGTAGATAACCGTGGCTATCCCAGGCGGGTACGAGGAAGAAGAGTGCGGAGTATCAAAGATCGAGTTACCCCCCGTGGGCGCAGCTTGACGCCAAGGAGGTTGAGCCGCTCTCCCCTCCCAAAACGGTGCGTGACGGTAGGCCAGTCAATATGCAGTGATATACACAACTTGTAAACTTGCATCATTATGGTTTCTTACGCATCTGCCCAGCGAGTATTTGGATCTGCGCGTTAAATGAGCTTGCTCAACATAATTATTATGGAGAGCTTATTTTGTTGTCATCGTAGATATAGCAAGTTATTATTTTATTTGGAGATATTATTCACAATTTAATACGGTTTGTTTTCTCAAACGGTGGACATGAAATAGATTAGCATCTTATTGTGGTTTCCCGTTTCCCCCCTCTCATTTTCCACCAAGTAACGAAATGTATGCTGCAATGACTGTTTTATGTCATTTTTTTTTATTCTGGAGATCCTTGCTTTACACTGCTAAGTTATACTCTTTCAATGTGTATCAATGAACTATAGATCTGTCGCACAAATGGCGATTTTCTCTCTTTTTCTAATTATTTGACTCAATGCACGTTTCAAACTTTCTAGTAATGAGGCTTCATCAACCATTAATTTGTTATCTAACTTACCATGTCTACTAAATCTACATTATAATTATAAACAATTTAAGTTCATGCTCAAAATTAAAAGGCCTGCCGCATTTTGTATCTACGTGTCAAAATAGTTAAATTTTATTTTTTTTCCTGGACATTACATTAGTAAAATAATGGTTTGTCCAGCACATTGTGAAATTGAAAAGAATAGTTTGAGCAATGGTTTCAGCAGCTTGTAAGATTCTGGAAAAAAATGATGAACAAGTTTTTATGATATAAAATTTTAAACAGGAAGAGGCTATGATTTTTTTCGATAATATATTATATTTATTGGATTCAGCGGTATATTTTCTCAATCGTTGATTCACAAATTATAGGAATATGTGAAGTAACATTACATTTACTATCAGATTAGCAGCGAATCTGAATAAGGCTGCATCTCGCCAAAGGTTAATCAAATTGACAAGAGCGCTGCCACTAACTTTTCTGAAATTCATAAGCGGTTGACCCATGAAAGCGCCAAAGGTATTCTTTCACTAGTTCCAAATCACATTTCATAGCAACCACCTGTTTCATCTCTGAAGCGGCCTGTAAATAGTGCTACAACATTCTTTTAAATAAATGAAACCCAAAAAAGCTATACCATTTTTTTTTACCTTTCTAAAAAGGTTAAGCCATTACAACTCTTCAGTATTACTCGACAGAGTCCAATAACTTTCTTTCAGCTGGTACAAACGTGAATTTCGCTTAAACTGTACAATGGAAACTATTTCAGAGATTCTATCTCATAGACCAAGAAATTTTCCTTTCTCTTATTCAGTTCAAGCTCTACTAATTTCGAGATGGACTCATACTCTTCCTTCAGGGACTCAAATTTTCTTTCAAAATCAAGCGCAAGAGAAGAGTTTTCTGAAAACTCTAATGTGTAAGTCTAATACATCAGATCTCAACTAGGACCTAGCGAATGTTAAGTCAATTTAATAGGTGCATGGGAGAGAATTGTATAAGAAAGTAAGCGGAATGGGTTCTGGGTTTCAAAAAACTCAAATAGAACTTCAAAGATGGTTATCGACGAAAGATATAAATTTAAATAAATAGCTACTGAAAAGACGAAAGAAAAACGGTCATGTGGGAGTCGTAGATAGAAAGCGAACTACTTTGGAGGTATGTAAGGAAAGAGATAAAAGAGCAAATAATGAAAATGAGTTATATTTAAAGTAGTTAAGTTATTGGATATAATGAAACATACACAATGCTTAGTTTATCACTAAAAATTAAAAATGACATTGTGATTTGGATGAAAGAAGCTCTTGGATGTTTTGTTGTTTTATCGAACCATTTTAATCTATACTTGTTTTTTTCTTTTTTTAGTGTCTGTTTCAAATTAAAATGTTCAATTGATTGACATTATCAAAACGCATTATCATTCATGAGTCAAATTGTTCCTTTCCATTTAGCATAATTGTTTTTCTTTAATATGTTTCTATTACAGATCAAACCCTTTAGTATTCGATTTATCGAACACCAACACCAAAGGCAAAAAATATGCTACAAACGAGTGGACAAACTATCAGGTCTCACAGGAAGCTTACGATTGCATGAATTCGCAGAAAAACGCTTGTTATGATGATGAACCTCCGAGAAACAAAAGAATGGCGGAGAACTTTGAGCAAGAATGTGAAGGAGGTGGTATTTCTAACGAGGGTTGCAGCATCGTATGCAAGACAATGAAAAACGGGTCGCCGCCGAGGGCTTGCCCAAGGGCAGACTGCAGCAGGCGATCTAGGGAGGAAAAGTCAGGCGGCCGCTGTTCTGAGAAGAATAACCTGTACTGTGACAAAACATGTGTCATCGAAACTCGTAAAAAGGTCAGTCCGAGATGGGACAGATCTCCTACACCTCGGGGTAAACTGTCTGACATAGAGGGGCCACGTGGCAAGACCACTGTATCCTCCGACTACCACTTCTCAAGCGAGCTTGACTCTGAGCAGGATATTTCGGCGAGAAGCTCTCCTAAAAAATCGATGCAAGAAAAACGGTAGGGCCTCAACTTGTTTTCAAATAAAATGGAAAGCTAACAGATGTGTGGAGGAAAGGAGCTCTGGTTTCACAATGTTGAACTTATGCACCTGCATATCTATGACGTGATAAATAAGCTATGGGATATTTGTACAAGAAAAAAAATGAGTTTTGATAAGCGTTCCGATAGTGTTATTGTATTGGCTGGGTTTTTATGTCAATAGCTTTCTCTACTTACGAATAATCCTATATCGTTAGGGACGATAAGATATTACTACAGGAATCCGATTGCAAATCTGCTTATTTCGTTTCATACCCAATTATAGACATAAGTTCTAGCATCAATTCTGAATAGGATACTTAGTTATATTGATTTCGTATGTTTCTTATCGTGAATCGTGCCTTCTTCTCTAATGCTTTTTTTTTCGCAGGCGTAGCAAGACTAAATCCTTGCAAGAAAAAGGAGGTAAAGGATCACCTCATAGCAAAAGAGCTTCCTCTGCACCGTCTTCAGAGTTGAAAGTTGGCTCTGGGAGCGAGAGATCCGGAGGAGATGAGAGTTGTTCAGAGGAGGAGTCGCCTTGCTCGATGGATGATCAGAGCTTGGCTTCCTGTGACTACTCGGAAGGAATAGAGGGATCAGGCAGGTCAGTCTGACTCTAAGCTCGAAACTCAAGAGCGAGAACAATTAGAGCAGGGTGCATTAGAGCGGCCTTATAAGCAATCAAAACAACAACAACAATAACAACAACAATAACAATAATAATAATAGTAATAATAATAATAATAATAATAATAATAATAATAATAATAATAATAATAATAATAATAATAATAATAATAATAATAATAATAATAATAATAATAATAATAATAATAATAATAATAATAATAATAATAATAATAATAATAATAATAATAATAATAATAATAATAATAATAATAATAATAATAATAATAATAATAATAATAATAATAATAATAATAATAATAATAATAATAGTAATAATATTAATAAAATGGCGAGAAACCTGCCTTAATATATTAAACAGCACTTTGTTCCATTGCGTAGCACGTAGTGGTGTTAATTCAAAGCATTTTATTATGTAACAACAAAGACTTTAATTATGAACATAAGATATAAAAATGATATACTATTCTCTTGAAGATAGAATAATGCACGAATGGATCCAAATAATGCGGTGCACTTAGATGTTCTGCGTTAGGATTTTTTACCATAAAGCATATATCGTCGTCATCCTTATCAGCATCCTAATTGTTATTATCTTATGGAATTGTTATCATAGCCCTTGTATATATTTCGTTGTTGTCGATGTGTGTGTGTGTGTGATAGATAAATGAAGTACTGAAGAATGGTGTTTCTTCTCTTGTTGCACAAGTCAATTATATTGCAACGATAATTATTATAATTCTCAGGTCTGGATCAATTTGCATCGACATCGAGTCAGAGTATCCCAAGAAAAATGTGCCACCGTCTGCTTCTTGTCCCCCAGGGTACAAATTAATCTAGATCTACTCTAGTCAGTCAAACTAACTTTCTCAATCGAACTGAATATATGGCTCTATGAAAATTCCATAGTTTGTAACAGGTATTTTCAATTTTTTTTTTTTTAATTGCTAATAGAATAAATGCAAAAGACTAAAGATGACCTTGTCATTGTTAGAATGGAATAATCATCGTAAATCTTTGTGTGTGTGTGTGTGTGTGTCAGAAAATATAAAGCAAAGGCAATATTTGATCGTAATAATAATTTCATTTTAGAAAAAAAAAGTAATCGATTAAAAGTTAGGAGGATTATTTAATTTTGTTAGGAGGCATGGGTATATTTTGTTTATGAATAAATCATTTTCTGTTTGTTCCAAACGCTGTGCAGATTCAGGCGCATACGAGTCAAAGTGAACAAACGAAGTTCGTCCACCTCCAACGACAGAAAACGCAATACAAAGGAATCGGAAGGAAGTAAATATTCGGAAAAGGGAGACTTCGATGACGAAAGCGAAGAAGACATGAAGAGGTTTGCCGCAAGTGAAAACCTATCAGATCACAATGTAGTCGATAAATTTGAGTCACCGGTACAAAAGAAAGCCGATGAAGGTGTAGTGCTGGAACAAAAGATCAGCCATACAAGTCCAGCTGAAGTTCTTCTGAGCGCACATCCATCACCAACACGATCACCAACAAAATCACCATCAAGATCACCAACACCACAAAGAAAAAAATCCAGTCTTTCACCGCGAGAATCAAGCCACACAGGAGGGAATGCGGATCAATCATCACAACTTTCACTGCCACTAGTCAGGTAAGTGATACCAAACATTTGAGTAAGATTATGTTAATATTATCAAAGAAAGTAGAATAAGAACGAGAAATAGCAGTAATATCCGTAGTAGTAGTAGTAGTAGTAGTAGTAGTAGTAGTAGTAGTAGTAGTAGTAGTAGTAGTAGTAGTAGTAGTAGTAGTAGTAGAAGTAGTAGTAGTAGTAGCAGTAGTAGAAGTAGTAGTAGTAGTAGTAGTAGTAGTAGTAGTAGTAGTAGTAGTAGTAGTAGTAGTAGTAGTAGTAGTAGTAGTAGTAGTAGTAGTAGTAGTAGTAGTAGTAGTAGTAGTAGTAGTAGTAGTAGTAGTAGTAGTAGTAGTAGTAGTAGTAGTAGTAGGGAAACGTAGAAGAAAAGTGGAGAAAAGGAGAAAATCTAATTGTAAGGCCAGGATATAAAGCTTAATAATCCATCTTTATGTTATTTTTTTTTTTTTTTTAATCTTTTACAGCGAGTACGAACTTCCTATATTGGGCAAATTAGGTAATCTTGCATGTTTTACCTTTAATGTTCTTTTACCCGCTATTTGTTAGAGTTGCTATTTTGCTCTCTTCTTGTATTTTATTACAACACACGTACAGATTTCTAATTGAGGTGATCCATAAGAATAATATCATTGATAAATGTAGTGCTAGGGATGTAGATTCACTGATATCCATGTTACAATTTGATTGATAGATGGATTGAGCAATCGGATTTAATAAAATGAGATTACATCGCATGGAAAGACATTTTACTAAAAATCAGCTGGAACTGTCACTTAACGCGGGTTTCGTACCAAGAAGTCTCACAAAAATATGATCCTTAAATTTTATAAAAGTGACCAAGTGACTTGTTTTTATTTGGATTTTCTGTACTCCTTCACTTACATATGTAGTCCACTCAGCAAGATGTATATTAAAATAATAAATTCTGTTGATTATGAAGCAATTTTATAGTTTCAATCTCCAACCTAAGTCATTTTGGGTATGTCTCAAATAGAAATAATAGCTTTACATGACCTTATAGATGTGAGAGTGCTTTCTAAGCTCACAATCGAAGTTGGCACCTAAGTTTCAATGATAAATCTTTAGTATTGCTCTTTGAGGATACTTATCGGATATTTGGTTAATGAAATTTCCTCTTTAAAGATCTCGATTTAGTCTCCTTCAGTTTGAATTTGTGTAAATACACCTAATTTCTAATCGTCTGAAGACAAGATTTGATACAATCTATAGAATATACTCGGTTTTCCTTTGTGTATAGAAATGCTGTCGTATCATCAGCGTTTGAAAATTAATATTGAAAGATGATATCACATTGTGATTATATGGTTTAATTTACAATGCTTCTATCCATATCAGTGGTACCTAAATTAGTCCCTGAATTACGATCATGTCACGAGGCAAATTTGGGCAGTGCTTACCTAAATGCCTCTTTGAAATGCTAATTGTAAGTACCGGTATTAATCATTTGTGAAAATGATTTTACTAAATCATTCCTGCTTTCTTTAAGTTGCGTTTGAACGTACTTATGTCGAGATCTTGAATTTTTTATAGATATCACTCCTCAGTTCGACTTTGGCCGAATTAGAATCCATCGAAATAATGGAGTGGTACAAGAGGAGACGCTCGGTCGTAGAAACAGTCTGTGCAGCTGTAGCAGTATTGTGGGCTCTTTCAAATGAGCAAAATTTTTGACGTACTTTCAAGTAACTCTGAAAAGCATTTGGTATGGCGATTGCTTCCATTATCAATATGAATGTTAAAAACCTCCAATAGCGATGAACTTGTGTTTTTGAGGCAATATTTATGAACAAACAATCTTAGAAATTAGAAAATAATTAGATTTCGACCACCTCTTCTTGAATAGCGATTTTGTTAAATAAATAGGTAAATATATGATATAAAATCATTATTTGATTCACTATTTAAAAATGATTCTGTAGCAACCAATACGTTGAGTTTACTGATAAAAGCCAGGTCCTGAACCAACGCCTTTTTGTTATGAGTTGATCTCGCATTCAAACCAACACTCTTCCATCTTCATAATATAGTGCGGCAAATGACCTGTAGCACTAATTTCCCATTCACTTGGAGGTTTCGATATTAAAAATAAAAAAGTTTCATTCTTACTTCCGGCTCTAGATGCTCTTTTTATTTGGTGTGATAAAGAGGTCGAATGCCCTTTTTAACCAATCATCACTTGTCCTGAAACTTATCTTATGTCTGTTGGGCATGTTAAAAAAAATCGTATTGGACTGCTCTCATAACCAAAATGCTAAAACGACATGGTTATTTTCTTTAAGTTGCAGTCTCAAAAGAGCTTTTCCTTATTGCAAAATGGCTCTGGATTAACCTGTTTTTGCTAGAAATATCCGTGTATACTCGAACGCACCAAGAGAGCAGCATTTGATTTTTAATTCAGTACGGAAAATACATTTGCGATATCATGTCTAGATTGATTCATGGATTATTTTGTTAGATTAAGTACAAAAATCTTGTGAGAAAATAAGAATCAAATACTTCATCGATCAAAAATTATGCTTCATTCTTGTTTGTACGTCTAAAAATGAAATAAGAAGTATTTCACTCACTAAAACGTGTCTTGTAGTGTATATCTCTACCTCGGATGTTCACACATTTGATTCGTCTTTTCATTGATCCAATACGGTTTTAAAACAAATCCGTGGGTAGTTAGGCCCACTCTTGCTATCTCCATTAGTAGCAGTCTGATAATGTTGGCACATGCTTGTTCAATAGGATTTGTACTTGGCAAAAAATACAAGCCAGTCTATGACATTAATCAGTTGGTATTGCAAGTAACCTGAGTTGCTCGAGCCGTGTTTTCATGCCGAACACTTGGAGATATAATTATGGTGTATCTTCCCTGGAATCACCATGAGCTGCAGGATATCATTAAAAATGTTAAACATTTAAAAGGTCTCCAGAAAACTTGCAGAGGCGTCCGATGATAGAAAAGAATACCGCCTCACATATATGGACATTGCAAACTTCGAATCTGTCATGCTTGCCGGAGCATTAACATTATCTTCGCCACACCCCTATCCGACCACCATGTTCATCCATGTTGAATCGGCTTTCATCCAACAAGACTGCTTGTCAATGTATCTGGTTTATCCTTTGTTACAATCCTGTCCAGTATGGTTGGCAACTTTGACGTCACTGGTCTGTAAGAACTAAATACGGGGTCCATGGTTTGGTTGGCCTCAAGCCCGAAGTTAACGTCGGACAGTATGACGAACCACGAACTTCGAGTTTCTGCTGGCGTTTTTTTTTTAATTGGCAAATTTATTAAGTAAATACCTCACGACAAGTCGCTCTTGTGTCCTAGCGGTAACACAAGATTGTCCAATTCTTGATCTTTCACTCCGCTGGTAGCCTCGAAACGATATGATAGTCTAGTTAAAGTGTTCACGCTACAGTTTAGCCTTTGAGTTTGAGCAACCAGTCAATGAGACATTCCAGCCAATCTGGTGTCATGACTCGGGGTTCGGGCTGCTACTTCTTTGTATAAAATGGATATTACACGAAATGAATGTATTATAATAGTAATATTCTTAATAATGCCATTCCTTGTTAATCTTTATCTCTTTCAGCTGTTCTAAATTTTCTTTTTTGATTTCAATACCTTCAATAAAATAGCATTACATTTTTCATTCACAATCAAAAATAGAGTTTTGAGACCAATTATACGTGATATGTTATAGCGGAATATTCAACATATTTTTTTTTAAAATGTGAAAAATACTTTTCATCAAATCTTTACAAAATCATTCCGTCTGCCCTTGAGAAAAACTGCGGCTAGCTCTTTATGTTCCGCCCATGGCACAGTATTTCCTTATTTATCTGTTTCTTTTTCTGTCTCTTTTCTTTTCATGACTCCTCCTCGTTCTCCTCGTCCTCCTCCTCGTCCTCCTCGTCCTCGTCCTCGCCCTCCTCCTCGTCCTTCTTCTTCTTCTTCTTCTTCTTCTTCTTCTTCTTCTTCTTCTTCTTCTTCTTCTTCTTCTTCTTCTTCTTCTTCTTCTTCTTCTTCTTCTTCTTCTCCTTCTTCTTCTTCTTCTTCTTCTTCTTCTTCTTCTTCTTCTTCTTCTTCTTCTTCTTCTTCTTCTTCTTCTTCTTCTTCTTCTTCTTCTTCTTCTTCTTCTTCTTCTTCTTCTTCTTCTTCTTCTGCTGCTGCTGCTGCTGCTGCTGCTCCTCCTCCTCCTCCTCCTCCTCCTCCTTCTTCTTCTTCTTCTTCTTCTTCTTCTTCTTCTTCTTCTTCTTCTTCTTCTTCTTCTTCTTCTTCTTCTTCTTCTTCTGCTCCTGCTGCTGCTGCTGCTACTGCTGCTGCTCCTCCTCCTCCTCCTCCTCCTCCTCCTTCTTCTTCTTCTTCTTCTTCTTCTTCTTCTTCTTCTTCTTCTTCTTCTTCTTCTTCTTCTTCTTCTTCTTCTTCTTCTTCTTCTTCTTCTTCTTCTTCTTCTTCTTCTTCTTCTGCTGCTGCTGCTGCTGCTGCTCCTCCTCCTCCTCCTCCTCCTCCTCCTCCTCCTCCTCCTCCTTCTTCTTCTTCTTCTTCTTCTTCTTCTTCTTATTCTTCTTACTCTTCTGCTTATTCTTCTTATTCTTCTTCTTCTTCTGCTACTCCTCCTCCTTCTGCTACTCCTCCTCCTCCTCCTCCTCCTCCTCCTCCTCCTCCTCCTTCTTCTTCTTCTTCTTCTTCTTCTTCTTCTTCTTCTTCTTCTTCTTCTTCTTCTTCTTCTTCTTCTTCTTCTTCTTCTTCTTCTTCTTCTTCTTCTTCTTCTTCTTCTTCTTCTTTGTTGCTGTCGTCGTAGTCTCCAACATGGTATTATAATTTTACCCCAGATGAGCCATGGAAGCTGTTGCTTGCGGGCTTGCTGCTGCTTCTGCTGCTTTACTTATTGTGGTGGCTGCTAAGCGGCAGATGCTGTGGGTGCGGATACTTTCCCAACCCACTTTTCTTCCTGACTAACTCATTGGCTTCTCGGATGACTCTCCGCCATAATGGCCTCGCTCCAATCTAAAACGGTTTAGACGATTGCAGAAAAACAGTAATGAGATAAAAACAATGTCTATACAATAATATACGAATAACATTCCGGCATTTAAGTAATGGATATATTCGTAATTGATTTGTTAGGCATTGAATGTAGGCTTTTGCGGCATCTACTAAGGTACTGAGAGGTAGGAAGGTTTATTTCAAAGGTATTGTTCTGTTAGAGAGCCAGCCTGAAAAATAAAATTAACATCTTAATATTTTAACTAGACTGAGTTGTTTTCTCTGGAACAAGTGTACACGCTTGCATGTCAGTTCGATAGCCTGACAGATATATTATGAAAAGGCAATAAATGTCTTTTCCCTTAATATAGTTTTGTATTTAAATATGTCACTCTAGAATTTAATATTTTACCCTGATTTTACGATGTTTATTCTGAATAAAGAGCATTTAGTTCAAAACTTTACTTTCGTTGTTATTATTATTCTTGCTTATTGACCGTTAGTGGCATAAATTTTGCATGCAATAAGAATAGTTAACTAATTTTGTAATTTCTCAATCTATCTACTATTTATCATTTCAGTACAAATAAATGAGTAGAGCGCAGAGCTCCTCTAGGAACTTTTTGTTCATATATGCATAGCTTTATGATGACCATTCACGAGGATTTTAAAGGCATTGGGAAAGCACAGAATTAGTTGTTTTATATCATGACTGCACTCGATCACTCTCCTATAATCATTTTTAAAAAGTTCTTTTATACGCACACACACACGCACATATATACGCACACACACATACATTTTTTTAAAAAAATCTCCTATGTTTGAAACTTTGAAAAATGAAGATAGCAAATAATAATAATAATAATAATAATAATAATAATAATAATAATAATAATAATAATAATAATAATAATAATAATAATAATAATAATAATAATAATAATAATGTAACATCGTGATTTTTCGGAAGAGCTTGTTATAGTCGTCGTCGATTGTGCTCAGTTTAAAGAAATCTGATTGGCTCTTGATTTTTTTTGTCTTAGTTTTATTAGATTTTAAGCTTTTTGTATGTTTTACAATCATTTTTTGGTCGTGAAAGAGGAAAACAGTTTCTTATCACTAGCGCACAAAGCTGAGTCAGAAAGCCTTGAGTTTAAAGCTAAGCACAAAAGAGAAGACTTTTGGCTCACCAACATAAGGTTATGACTACAGTTACAATGACGTACATAGCCCTTACTATGCTTCAGATGGCTCGAAATAATTGCGCTATATTTTTTTTTCTCGAGAGACAACTATATGCACACTGTATTATTGTTGCGTGGATACCTTCATGTATGAGTTTTTGTGACAACGGGAGTGCAGACATTTTTTCAAAGGACAGAATTCTGTGTTTTCTCGTTTTAATAGAATGCAATGATGTTAAAGAAATGCGTAGAGTTTAAACCAATCTGTTCCACGGGATATCTAAAACAAAACCGCCTGTACGCGACACGCACAATTTCTAGAAAATAATAATAATAATAATAATAATAATAATAATAATAATAATAATAATAATAATAATAATAATAATAATAATAATAATAATAATAATAATAATAATAATAATAATAATAAAAACAGAAAAGAAAAAAAAAACATCGAAACTTATGAAACAAAAGTTATTCTGTTTTCATTATGATAAGTTATATTTTCAACTTAAGATTCTAATTAAGTGGTTAAATTTCAAAAGACGAATTTTTAGGCCTACATGATAAAGAAATAAAAAGGAAAGAGTTGCGATGAAAGCTGTTAGAATGCAATGTTGATAGTAGTAACATTAATTTTGCTCTGAAATAGATTCTTCACTAAAAATATAATAATAATAATAATAAAAAAGATTAAACAATAGAGGACATTCTGAGAGAGATAAAGAGAAAGAGAGAGAGAGAGAGAGAGAGAGAGAGAGAGAGAGAGAGAGAGAGAGAGAGAGAGAAAATTAATATAATAATAATAATAATAATAATAATAATAATAATAATAATAATAATAATAATAATAATAATAATAATAATAACATTTTAAACAACTTGAGCAAAAAAGACAATAAAGATAATAATTTAATAATAATGATAATAATTATAACAACGATAATGATAGGCTATTAATAATAATAATAATAATAATAATAATAATAATAATAATAATAATAATAATAATAATAACAACAACAACAACAATAATAATAATAATAATAATAATAATAATAATAATAATAATAATAATAATAATAATAATAATAATAATAATAATAATAATAATAATAATAATAATAATAATAATAATAATAATAATAATAATAATAGTTGTAGTAGTAGTAGTAGTAGTAGTAGTAGTAGTAGTAGTAGTAGTAGTAGTAGTAGTAGTAGTAGCAGCAGCAACAGCAACAGTAGTAGTTGGGGTAGCAGTAACAACTACAACGACTACAATAAAAAAACAACAAAAACAACAACAAAAATAACAACAACAACAACAACAACAATAATAATAATAATAATAATAATAATAATAATAATAATAATAATAATAATAATAATAATAATAATAATAATAGATCGGAACCATTTGCTGCTGTGTTACTAATGCAACAGAATTCAACTTCCGTTACCGACAAAGCCGCATGATTTGACGATTTGAGGCAAATAGTCCGATACAAAGTGATAAACTTCAGGGAGAGTTCCCCAAACTTCCATCCTCCTAAGAAACATGCCTATTCATAAAGGTTTGTAAAGTCTTCACTTAATTTTTCAATTAAATCCAAAATTTAAACCATATGATAGTTTTACAGAAAGCTCGATAAATTAGATCAAGATATAGATCTAGATCTAGATTCTAGAATTTAAAATGTGTAACTGTAAGACCTAGACTAGATCTAGATAGAATCTAGATCTCTCTAGATCTAGATCTAGTATCAGATTCAATTTTTTAATGAATCAGACAGATAAAATTTCAACTATAATCTAGATCTAGATCTAGATTACTGCCCTCGGACAATGGGATGGAGTGAAAGTAAAAAGACAAAAATCCCACTTTACAACTAATACAAGCTTGAAATAGAATCCAGATCTCGATTTGATAACTTAAAACCTTTACATTCATTCTATAATCTATCATCAATTAGCAGCTTTTTGCATTAGTTTCAAGGGGGTGGGCTTTAATATCCTGTGCTGAGTATTCCAGGCTATGAATAGTTTGATTATAAAATCATTTTTCATTTAACCCCTTCATGACATAATTTTATTTGTGACTGAGACACACAGATCTGAGATAGAAAAATCGTAAGGTGGCTTCATAGTTCTCACCAACTCTGTCAGATGGGTAATTTGCATATATCGGCCCAACTCACAGTAGGCTTCACAATTGAATGTTTCTCAACGAATTTGAAACTGTAATTTGATGGGATTTTAGAGCTCAACACAAAAATGCTTATATCTTGAAAAGTATTTATTTGCGACAAATAAGCCCTTCATATTCGTGTTCAACAAATCAAATTCATTAAGAAAAATACAATTTTAAAGCCTAAAGTGAGTTGGGTCGATAACTGCAATAATAGTACCGTCAGATCTAGATCTAGATTCAGATCGAATAGGTCAGACCATTTATAATCTGGGTGTTTCTAACACAAAAGAGTCCATTTTATATGAAAAAATATTGATAAACACGAATTTCTAACTGGTTTTACTGTTATCATCAATGCTATTGAGATATTGGATCATTAAAGCTTGACATGCGTAGTACAATATAATCCTAGCACTCAACCTCGATACAAGCGTCGTGCGTCATGTATGACATCTTATATTTTAGAGCGATGAATGTGAGGTACATCCTACGTCATGTATGGCACAAAGTGATTAAATATATTGATCTATTCTTCAAAGGTCAAGACTCAATAGTAGCCTAGTAGGACGGTTTCATGTATGTTGAGAAGATCTAAATGTTTGGTGTAGCCTACCTGTTTATATAAAATTACAACATATGTTTTTTTTCATTTGACTATTTGAAGTTTGGGGTCTGAGTATAATGTGTAGACATGATGTTGAAACACTTACACATTTATTTTTAGAACAATATATAATTATGGCAACTGAAATTTAGAAACAAAGTGATTGGAAAAGAAGATTATGTGAAATATGTTTTGTTTCTTTTTTTCTCATCTCTAATCTTTAAGAAAAGCATTACCTCACATACTTTTGGTTGTTTTGGTCAACTCAGTCAATTTTACCAATGTGAGAATCACTTCAAAATGCATTGTCCTAAGTATTAACTATGAATGTGATAATCATAATGTTACCTTTGACACAGGCTGGGCTAATATAAGATGATAAGGTTTTAATTCAATTGGACCATTTTATTTTGCTATAACTGTTGCAACTGAATTCTCTGCTTATCCTTTTTTCAAGTTAACATCAAGTGGGGCAAGGAGAAGTTCACAGATGTTGAATGCAACACAGATGAGCCTCCAGAGCTTTTCAAAGCTCAACTTTTTGCTTTGTCTGGTGTCCAGCCATCAAGGCAGAAAGTTATGGTCACTGGTGCCATACTGAAGGTAAAAAAAATACACTTTTATAGGAAAATAGACTCTTTCAGTCATCAATCCATGGATTGTTTATATCCTGTCTTTTCAAATAAAATTTCTTGAACTATCGAAGTGTTTGCACTGGGTGGCTCATGAAAAGATTGATCTGGTTAAAATTTTTAAAAATTTTTTCCCTGATTTTGCCTATACTTATCTATTGTTAATATCGCTATTAATGAGTGGTTGGGGTAAAGTTTTTCAGACATATGTCTAGTAATAATTCTGATAATTTCATGCCATTTTCAGTACTATGAAGCTAATGAATTTTCCTGAACATGAACACCTTAAATTCACCGAAAATCGTGACATGTTGAATTTTCAGAGTGTTAAAGACAAGGAATTTAGGGTTATTCATAGAAAATAATAACTCCTCATACATTGCCTCAAACTTGACTTAGTTTTACAAACGGAAATGGAAATCATGCTTGATTGAACAAAATTGAAATTATTGTTTTTTGGTTTTTTTTTTGCGTGCAAAATTTATGCAACTTTCTTAAATCTAGATCTAGATTTATCGTTGCCTATCATATTGGTGATGGCTACAGTTACAAGTTACTTTCGTTATTCTCTAGATTTTTTACCTCCTCTCAAAATGTGAAAAATATTGGCTATAGCTCTTGGCATATTTCTTTCTCTGTGATGCTGATCTTTATGGTATAAATCGTTCACAGTGAGACCTCTTTATGGCTTAGTAAATAAAAAACTTTGAACTTTGTTTCTTCAAAACTTTCCAGGAAACTGATTGACTACATAAATTAAGCACTAATCCTGAAACTTTATTGGAGAAAAAATCCAAATATTGTCAATATACACCATTGAGAACAGTTCTCAGTGAGTTAAATGTGATTGGAAGATGTGAATCTCACTTGAACAGGGTGTCAAATAAATGCATCAGGCCTCTTATTCTGGGATTTGGGTATATTTTCTTGTTCAAATTTTCTTTCAACCTGCCAAATATATCGGGCTGTCTTATTAATATATATAGAAATATAGAGCACCATTTTTTTTTAGGAGATTGAAAAAAAATTTAGGACATCTTTTTAAGGGATCTAAAAGAAATATAGAACTTCATTTTTTTAACAGCCTTTAGTTTCATCTTGGTTCTCTTCCTTTAATTTCTCAATATTTCAGGATGATGATTGGGGTCCTGTCAAAAACAAGCTGAAAGATGTAAGTTGGCCATTTGATTTTAAAATTTGTCAGCCTGATTTGGAAGCCATTTGCACCATATCAGTAAACAAACTAATCTTTTAAATTAATAATAAAAATTTTAAAATGACATTTCTGTGTAAGGCTGTTTTCTCTACCTTCTCTGTCCATTTTACAGATTTGTTTTTAATATTACAAGTAGAGGACAAGGCATATTCTGCCACACCGACACTTTCATATAACCAACTGTGTGTGTGAGCATGACAATGACATCAATTTTAATTGGATATAAACTTCTTTTTTTATTGCATGAAATATGCATTATATTGGAATTTATTTATTATTATTTCCTCCTAAATTATTAGTTTTCGATTAAAAGTGTACATTTGTATTGCCATCTCTGAAGCTCAATAAGGTGCCCTACTCTTTAGCTGAGGGAATCATGGCTTTCTTCGCATTTCGGTTCCTCATGTGTCACTCATGCTACATTTAGCCACTTTGATAGTTCATCCAACATATCTTCTTGCTGTTTTCCTTTGATCAAGATGTTCCAGTATCTCTCTTCTCATCACTGAGCCAAAAAAGATTGCCTGGCGTTTACATATTCTATTTATTAGTGATCTTGTATCAGCGTCTTGTTCACTGTTTTGTTTGATTTTGTTGCGGTCCATGAGATTTGTAGTTATCCATAGGAACCACATCTGTTGCCTCCAGTTTTTTTTTACAACTGTTTTGAAATTGTCCAAGCCTGGCATCCATACAGCAGGATGAGTTCAAAATAGCAAGCCAGGGCTCTACTTGTGCAGATTGACATGTATTTATATGTTGTTCCCAATTTCAATTCTCTGGAAACCAGTTGCTATTGTTTTTTATTTCATTTTGCGCACAGATACTTAGGGGTGATGGGGTCTCATCTGTGGCATATAAAAAACCCTACTGGACAAGACTGGCCTGCCTGTTGCAGACCAGCCCTTCACTTTGTCTACATTCTTTCTTGAATTGTGTAATGTCATAATTTTTTTTGCAGAGATACCTATAGTGGGCTGCAATGTCCTTATATAGGAACAGTGCTCATAATGAATTGTTCCACTCAGCCATATTGCCCCACAAACTTGGGTCATCTGTTAGGCCAGCTTGAGAGGTTCGCCATAAATGACATCTTATCTTTTGCCTAGTACTGTTTTCCATGGCATGATTGTAATCCTGATACGGGGGGGGTTGTTACTCAATCTTGCCCAAGGACCTCCCGCACATTTATTTTCCTTTCTCAGAGCTGGCTCTGTTCCACCACCCTAATTTTTGCAGCTAATTTTTGCACTTATTTTTTATTTGAAGAGGTGCAGATGTCATAATGGAATTTAAATATTTAAACACGTGTTATTTGTTTTATATTATTAACAAGGAAAAATATCTTTTATTTTTAAAGGGTATAACATTGCTGATGATGGGCACAGCTGATGCACTACCAACTGAGCCAGCTGAAAAACCTGTTTTTGTAGAAGACATGAGTGAGCAGCAACTTGCTTCAGCTGTAAGTTCTTAAATATTACAAAGAGGTAAAAAGATAACTTGTTGGTATGAATGATTTGTGACTGTCCTCTAGAATCGTTTCTTTGCTACTTCAAACATGTACATTGAGATCTAAGGTCTCATCAGGGATGCAGGTTTTATTTTTAACTTGGGAATTCTGCCCTGACAGTTTAGGAGCAATCAGTATTTTACTTGGCTCTGACCATGTTATACCAATGGATCACATTTTAGACCTTATTTTGATATAATTATGTCTAAACACTTTATCAGATCTGTGCTGGTACCTTTTTGTAATTTTATTGTGACAGGGTTGGAAGCAAACAGTTAGGAGTCACTGAATCTCTTTTAGATCAATTTTATGGCCTGTTGTGGGTCATGAGCAACAGAGAAACTTACAGATGCAAGGATGCTGAGTCAAGTGATTTTGTACACCTGTCTAATGATCCCTTGTTCAAAGATTTTCTATATTTCAGATAGTCCCAATTGAGAATAAATCAAATTTTGAGCAGGAATTGTAATGATCTAGAGCAGATTTGAGTAGTATATCCAGCTTCTTTAATTCCTTAACATAGTTGATATGCTGAAAAGAAGGGAAAAAATGTTTGGACATAAAGTAAAGTAATTTATTGTAATTTTTTTTTATCTTATTCTATTTCTTTTCAAATTGCTCACGTTAAATGCTTGGAAGAGTAATGTTCATACAAAGGAACTGTTTTCATAACTGTTTCAGTGGCTTCTTCAAAATGTTTTAAAGAGTGAAAAATTTTCATGTTCTCCATTTGGTTCATAAATTCAGTTAAATAGTATGATTGAAAAGACCTCATTAACTTTTTACATGCCATGTTTTTTGCTGCACGTTTATCAGCTTGATGTTCCTGCTGGACTGACAAACCTTGGAAATACTTGCTATATGAATGCTACTGTTCAATGTCTGAGAGCTGTGCCAGAACTGAAAGATGCCCTGAAGCAGTGAGTATTTTCTTACTTTTAAAACTTTAAAATTTTGCAGAGGAAAACTTGACCAAGAAGGAATTTAGTTTTATTTCACCATTTTGTCTCGTAATTTACAGAAGGATCCATGTATAGAATCTGGTGCCTGTAGATATTGAGAGCAAATTACATTAAAAATATGTCAAGGAAGATTATTTCTTTTATTATTCTGTTCATGCATTTATTGTCAGTATTTTACTTAACCTCAAAACCAGGGAGCATTCTGTGATTATTTTTTAATTTGCACTCTATAGGAAAGAATGTGATGTATTTAAAAGTTAGAAGGCAACTAATCATCTATTGAATATAAAATAGTCTACTAAAAATTCCATAAAATATCATTATTTTGCTAGAAAATTACAGCAACCTCAGTCAAATGGGTATTTCTAAAATTTTATAAAAAGTAGTGCTAGAAATTTAAATATGTAAAAAAAAAAATATATATATATATTTATATTATTGTAATGGGTTTTAAAGACTTTTTTTTTATTGATGGCAGAGCTTAGAAAAAAGCTTTATTTACCCATTGTATCAATTGATGTAGCAATGGTGCTTATCGTTTTAAGCTGTAGCCTATGAAAGAGAACATTTCTCTACATAGTGGCCTCTCATTACTGTTTCAATGAAATATCGCAGGTCATATAGTTCAAATTCGCTTATTTTATGGCAGAAAGTGCAATCTTGGATTGTACCATAACCTTCACAAAAGTCCAACATTTGCCTTAATCTGATTGCCTCACAAAAATGTCTTTTATGTTTGCCTTTCAAAATCATTTTGAGGCTGAATTTAGATTATTAATTTGGTAAAACGAAAATATTAATACTAGTGTAAAAATTATACATTTTACATTTTGTCTTTCAGATTCACTGGAGGTTTTACAGTTGCTGGTGCCATAGCACCTGCTGATTCAATTACAGCAGGTCAGTTAGTAGTGGATTGATGGAGATGTATAAATTTGTTTTCAATACTTTCCTCAGTCTGATGAGACAAAAACTTTATAGCCTTCTTTTCATGTTTTATTTTTTGGTAATGTTAAAAATATTCACCAGTAGCGTAAGTTTATCAATACCATTAGTGACATTTTGCATATTTTTTTAAAAATTCTTTACGAAATTTGACATTGAGCATTTGCTTCATGAATATCTGAGGTTTCGCTTCTCAAATTTTGCATATTCATGCCCTGAGAATGTTTAATACATTTTGCTACGTCTCTTAAATGTCTTTGATTTTTATTTTCTCAAATCAAATCTTTACGAAGAAAATGGTTGCTAAGTTTAATTAAAATTACATTAAAATGCCTGCATTTGTTTACAAGGAGAAAGAAAAATACATAAAATCAAATTCTTTGAAGAGACTCTGTTGAATATTTTTCTCTGCAGCTTTGAGAGACTTGTATGCCACAATGGACAAAACCTCAAATCCTATTCCTCCAATTATATTTCTTCAAATCCTTCACATGGTTTTTCCAAGGTTTGCAGAAAAGGGTGAGAACGGAGGTTATCAGCAACAGGTGATTGCATATTGTTAAATAATCATTACAATTATCTTAGAAAATATCTATGTGATGGTGTTTTTTTTTTGGGGGGGGGGGAGAGAGAGTTAGTAGAATATGAGTAGATCATTTTTTCAAAATTTTTGGTTGCTCCTTATTTTTTGGATAAAGGAAGGAGGTGATTATGTTAAGAGCCACTGGTTCATTGATGTTGGAAAAAGAAAATTAACATCTTTAAGGTTAGGCAGTGATTTTTTCCCCTAAAATGTTGCATTAATATCAATGAGATGTTGATATTTTCTATTGAAATACATGAATTTTCACTTTTTTTCTGCAGGATGCTAATGAATGCTGGACTGAGATAGTAAGAAGTCTTCAGCAAAAGCTCAAACGAATTGAAGCACCACCCACCTCACATGAACCAATGGTATTTCATTGTCACTATTTACAGTGCTGATTTCAGTATTAAAAATGCAGTTCTATACAGTTTATAAGTTGTTGTTTTTTTAACACTGTTATTGCAGAGTGCCTATGGTCCTGGAAAATCCGGGGAACTCCTGGATTGGTTCTTGTATCCCGGAAGCCTGGGTTTACCCGCAAAATTTTTTCGTTTTGTTTCAGCATTTAGACTGACCCAAAATAAACCATTATAATCGGTTATTTTCGTATCTGTTTCGGGACAAGTGAGACCCAACAATCGTATGAAAAAACAAATAGTGAAAATATAATTCTACGACGAGAATAATATTTTTCTGCCGTTGAGTATCAACCTGTGCAAAGGTATAAAACTGGGCGATATATATTATATGGATATCATGTATTTTTCTTTACTATTTATGTTTTCAATTTAAATATCGAGATTTATATTATAGTTGAAATTATCCAAGATATCGGTCCCATCAAGATGTTCTATTTGTTTGCTTTGTTGTATATTTGTCCGAAAAGTATCGTTCTGTCCATCTTCACACCCAGACCTCGTTGTTATATCCAACAAAGAATCATTCTGATTTCTTCATCTGACATCATCTGACAACAGTTAATGTGATTAGGCAGTTTCTTTTTGTCAAGAAACATTCTAAATCTTGCCGATTGGGAGATGGTAAATACCGGTAGAGCTGGTTCTAGTGTAAATCTAGATCTAGATTGGCCTAAAGCTAGATCTCTATAGATAATATAAACCAGACATGACATGAGACTATTATTATAGATCTAGATCTAGTTCGTGATTTTCATTGATTATTATTTTTTCTTTTTTTTGCTCTTAAAAAAGGAGGTGATTTTCATTCCAAGATCTAAATGTTAGATTGTTATTTTCTTTTGTACGCGGCCAGGTGGGGGCTACAGCCTAGAGACGTTCTAGACCTAATCGATATTTATTCAGCTCAAATGTCTTTTTAAAACAAAAGATAAGGACAGCGGTGCTCAATATATAAGCCAGAATATAGGCCTTTATGAATACTCTGATGGATACCTTTTATGGCGCCTCAGTTGAGACAATAAAATACATGTGCAGGAAGCAGTAACAACTAACATTTGGGGGCCACAGTGGTAGATGAGCTACAACAGGTCATTCAACCTCTTAGTCTGAGCACACACGCAAAAAAAAAATTGAGCTAAATCAGAAAGAACAGAAAATGCTCCACAATCATGGCTATGGACAATCCAATTTTGTTTAAATTAAGGGGATGTAGACCGATTTTAAAAAGTTAAGTAAAAAATTATGTGTCAAGTTCTCATTCCTTGTATTATTATTCCGTTTACATGTATACTTTAGTCCTAGCTTATTGTTTCCAACAGCTGTATGGTTGATTTTATCAATGCTTTTTTAAAGTGAAATTAGCAAAAACTGATGTCGCTTGTTAAAAATTTGCTTTGTCGCGCTTTTGTCCCTGATTTTGGTGGGCGGTTTTCCTGAAAGGCATAGGTTGGGGTAGGCACCTCTGGTATTGTTGGATTTGCTTCATAAGTCAAAAAGATCTAAACTAGTACCTACCAAAATGTCCAGAGAAATACTTAAGTTGAGTCTCATTCAGCATTGAAACTAGTGTTTTGAAGAGTTGGAAGCTCTGCATGCACATCAAATCTAACTATGTTTAGACTGTCTCATATGAGAGGATTACCAGTAAAAAGGAAAATTGTATATGAGCTGGCCTAATTTTTGCGGTTTTGACTCTTTCATTTTACACCTCTTTTTTATCTTCAAAACATTTGTATTGTGCTTAGTCCAAACCCGGTGCATGTGAGCAACATGAGACCCTATTACATTTTTTGATAGTAATAAAAATAGGATATGCTTTTGTTTTTAAATTCAAATTTCCCACACAAACTATTTGGATCTGAGTCTGAAACATTTAAAAGTTTTCCTAAACAATTTATGCCCATTTGCTTCTACTATTCAAATGAAAAAGGCAGAAACACTTTACCATAATCATACAAGGAGTAACATCCAAATTTTTATAAAGCAAAGTGCATTACTTTCTTGAGGTCCAAGATTCAAATGTGCTACTGATGGTTGTGGTTAGTAGCTCACATGTTGCACTTGTAAGAGAGCAAAAAGTCAGCAGAAAAATTCTTGGGTATTTTCTGTGCAAATTGTGACAGTGGCACCTGATTGATTGATTGATTGATGTTAAGTAATGTATCATACAAAATTAAAAAAAAATCTGCCATTGAATAAACTTGGGATTGTGTTAAAAATGTAGTAACTTTATTTTTCTTACTATGTATTTGTTACAGGATACGAGCACCTCTGCTTCGAGTGCCTCTGTTGGAGCTACTGCTAATTCAGGATTCATTGACCAATATTTTGGAGGAGAATTTGAAACAATGTATCCTTTGATTTTTTTTTTAGCTTTAAAAATCACAATCACTATTGAGGCATTGATTTAAAAGAGTATGTTTTTTTTTTCTTCAGAGGATCATGTCTATATATTATATTTTGGATGTAGATAAATCCTATTTCGTTGTGCTAAAATTTTGTTATTCATCTTGACTTATGCTATACCAGTATGAAGTGCAATGAGGCTCCAGATGAGGGGGATGTTCATGGCTCAGAAAAGTTCCTCCAACTTAGCTGTTTCATAGAGAAAGGTAAAGGCATAATTTTTTAAACTAATTTTTTGGGATGATTTGCTGTGATTTTGAAAAAAAATTTCTCATTTCTTTTAAACATGTCTAAATTTGATTGTACATGTCTCAAAACCAGTCCTAATGAGTCAGATATTTGAAATTTGGACTTTGGAAGAAAAAAGGCATGCAAAAAAATATAAATTCCATTTTTCTTTACAATTTTAGGAGACCTGCAAAGTTAGTATAGTATTTCTTTGAAGAGTACTGATAGTGCCATGCAAATCTTCACTACTGTCAAGCTAAAAAATGTGCACAATTTGCCACTCATTTAGACAGAGCACCAGATATAATTATTTAAAACTTATTTTGATGATCAATGTATTGTTTATTGTGCTCATATAAGTCAATTACTTGTATGATTTAGATTAAAGCCCTGTGTGAACCATGCAGTAAAGAGAACTTTAAACTAATCAATATATTTATGGACTCAACCGGTTTGTTTTTGTACTTCTAATAGTTGGAAAGAGGTGAGGGCAAGTTTGATTTAGAGAGAAAATGTAAAATGTTTTATGGTTGCTCATGTTCTCTTTCTTTATTGTTGTAGTGAGGTAGTGACAGAGGTAAAGTTCAGTAAGCTACTTTCATGCTGCTGTAATTGGAAAGATATGTGTCAGTAGTGTTCGTTTTTTTTTTTTTTTAATTTTTTTGCTTATGTATCTCCCTGCTGCTTATTCCAATATTGTAAATGCTATATATTACCACAAATTGTAGCTTCTTTGAATTTTGCGGAGGTATGAGATGAGCATAAATGCAATACATGAAAGATGAATCAATATCATTCTGCATTCTAATAGATTTTTTTTTCAACCTTTGTAGTTCAGAGTTGTCTAGTCGAGCAAGCGAAAAGCAAAAATATTTTAGTAAATTAATTGCATCTATGATTCACAACATTTCATAGCTTCATTATTTTTTTTAAATTTTCATTATTGGTGCAGGGTTATGAAAAATATGGTTCAGGGAATTTTCAATCTTTTATAGCATTTTAAGGAAATGAGCATTGTTGGATTATTTACATGTATCCTGAATGTTGAATAAATAAAGTGTAGAAAAGTAATTGTTTAAAATATATGTTAAACAGGTGTCCGTAATAATTTTTTTTCATCAAAATATAATCAACAATATTCTTTACCATAAACTGTGTGCTTTTAATATTATTTTCTTTTTTTTTTTTCAGAGGTGAAATACATGCATACGGGCCTCCAAAGTGTAAGCATACAGCTTAATATATTTTAAATTTTTATTTTACTGAGATTACAGTCTTGCATTTTCAGTTGCTGAGGAACTTTTTAAGTCAAAAAGTAGGAAACGCATGGTTTCTTAATTCTTAAATAGAAATTGTTTCTACTTTCCATTTCTGCTGTTGCAAAAACATGCTATGTCTTGCAAGACTTTTTAATTTATCTGCTTGATTTGCGGGATGAAATTTGTGGTTGTAATAAAATTGTGAAGAAAAGTTAAATTAAAAGTAATATATCTAACTTTTGTCAAGGGAAGTTGGTTATTTCATAATTTTTTTGCAGTGAATTTTTTTTTCTTAACCAGTTCTTATTATTGTATCACCTATTTGGTTGTCCCATAGCAAGTGCCTTTTAATAGAGACATTTTAACAATCCCTTCCTCTCTCCCCATTGAACAGCGTCTTTCAGAAACTATCACAAAGAATTCTCCAACTCTTGGAAGAGATGCCATTTACACCAAATCTGTAAGTAGATCATTATTAAAACATGCCACAGTAGTTTCAGAACGGAGCACTTAGTTGGGTCGGTGAGTTGACCTTTTGCACGGGAGTCATTATGGGGTCATGCTTGCTGGGTTACTTGAGCTTATGCTAGGACTCTGGCTCTCACTGACAGACTTAATTGCGTCATTTTAAAACGCGAATAGCACAGAAAAGACAGGCAGAATCATTCTGAGAGTTACACAAATGAAAAATTTATTTCACGATGTTTACAGTGATGTAAGTTTTTAAAGGGAGAAACAATATGAGTCATCTAAAATCCTAATGTATTGTTCTGCCACGTGAAACATTTTTTTTTGTTTAGGTCGTATTTTAAAAAAAAAATCATTTAAAAAAAACGGAATGTGAAGACAACTTTTTTGTTGATTTTAAATATCAAGGAAACATTTAATTCTTCACTTGTAGAATTTAAGGGGGCTACGTAAGTTATTGCAAAGGGATTGTCAAACTTGTACTTAGAGAAATATGTTTAAAGTATATTGCCATTTACTGTGTGTACATATATACCGTGAAACTATTGTTCTTTTCTTTATGCGATGGGTCCCAAACGACTTGAGAGATGGAGCATTCTGCAGTCTATGGGCTTCAACAACTGCTTGCAAATTGGCACTTTTGTACTTTTTTCCTACCATCCTTCTCTCAATTTTTGCAATATTTGCATTCAGTATTTCACCTAGTTACCCCAAGCCAAAGCCCCATCTCTCAATGAAGGGTAGACAGCGCCTTTCCAACTTGGTTTGATTATTTTGTGCGAGTGTCGTCTGTATAGTGACATGTAAAATGTGATTGCCGAGCTGATAGTGACTGTTCAATGTAGTTGAATGTTTAGACTCAGAGTCTTTGTCAATATTAATCTGATGACACAACAGCAGATTGTTTTTAAAGTTCATGCATAAATAGCATCTTTGGTTAGCTTTTCTGGATTTCATACTCCTCTTTCTACAAACAAGCCCGCCATAGTTTATTTAAACAAGTCGTGTGAAAGTCAAAAATGTGCTCCATTTCCATTTTTTTAGTTGACATAAAAATTAATACCAACATATGCAAAAAGCTCCAAAATGAAGACTGTAAATAGATTTACGAAATAAAATTATATAGGCTGCAGATGTTATCTTTTTATGCCACAACCTATATATACATATACGTGTAATTCACAATACTTGCAAATTTAACTATGTATTTTTTATCATACATCTTCATGAAATGAGATCACAATCAGCTAAATTTTCACTATTCACTTTAAAAATAAGTATAATTTTAATTTATCTGGCTTCTAAACATAGAATTATCAGGTCACAGCGTCGCATTTTGGCTTAAAAGTTACACTTTAGTTCTTAACCCTGAGCCGAGAAGCTCTAACCTCCCTGCGAACTTAGGCGATTCAAACATGGTTACAACCGACGGGGAAAACCTGATGTCATCCATCACTGCCAGGTGACAGGTCGGTCCCTGCACTGCGGTGTTCGCTTACTGCACACGCTAGTGCAGTGGTATGCGACAACTTTGTAATACAAAAGAAATTTCCCCATCTTTACATCTCAATATCTCCAAAACTATTCGCAGTATAAACATCGTTGTTTTTTTTACAGTTGTATGAAGACCTCATTTAAAAGCCGGTGAAAATTTGGTTCTTCTATGTTAATATTTGTGAGTTTGATAAACGAGTTATTTAAGGTGTTATTTTCTCTACGATTATTACCGCTAATTATGACTTGTTACATTTAATTGTCAATTAATAAAAAGCTGATCGAATAATTTTCTTTAAATAAATATAAATCAAAACTAGAAAAGCTATATTTTGATGTGGTGCAATTTTTTTTTCCGTTGGGAGCGCTAATAGTGTATTTTTACGCCCGTGAATTTACTTTCTTTACATTTCAGGATTACTAGCTTATTGTAAATATGGAGCATTCCATTGAGTCCCATACTCGTTGTGTTAACGAACTGTGTCGCATTTGTGGAAACCTTTGTTGTGTCACAAAGAAACAAAAGAAAAACAATGATCGAGCCCACAAATGTGCACTAATTGCCACAGACATGTTTTTGATATATGGCATAGACGTGAATCAAGAAGAAGAGGACACTTATTCTAAAAGTATTTGTGGAAAATGTTTCACAAAGATTAGAGACATTAAAAGAACTAATAGCAACACCGTTCTAACAAGAGCACAGGAAATTTTTAATATGGCAAAAACAAATGGTGCTCGTTTAAGAAACTTTAACGGAAGAGTGCACGTTATAGTCACCGCCACAGCCTTGCTGGTGGCTGCATCAAGCATAAAACAACATTGAATAGACAAATTTATCAACAGCTAGAAACTACAGGTACAGCCAACTCGATCCACGATCACCAGGACCAACCAAGCGCTAGTACCAGCAGCAGCTCCAACATCATCACCAACGTCGACACCAACATCAACACGAACATTAGCATCAGCATAGAAGATGAAGGCCCGAACATTTCAGATACACAAAATTATGACATAGAAACAAGCCAGTCACATGCAACATTCACCTACAATCCTGACATGAGCACATTTTTAACAGATGAAACAAACACATGCAATACATGCAATGATCAAACTGCCTGTGTAACATGCACTAGCCTTTCTTCAAACACGAACACTACATGCCAACTTCCTTTTCTCCCTGTTGCAGAATCAACACCAATCAAATATACACAGACTAAAGATAGTTCCACATCCCCAATGGTGAAAAACGAGATTACATTTAGCCAGTCACTTAGCCTCTCGCAAGACACCCCATTATCAAAAGAAGAAGAACACCTCACTACACATCTAGTTAAAAGAAAACTGAACACAGATCCCAAAAAACAAACAATATTTTGCAAGACATCAGGCCAGCCCATGCCACTACAAAGAGTAGTGATCCCAAGAAAAAGCACACAGTCAGTTAGAACACCGACAAAGAGAAAAAGAGCTAAACTTTTACACTCACTTAGGACATTTGTAGCGGGAGACTCACACAGCTCAGCAGACACACAACTAGCTTCAGAATTAAAGAGAATTCCAGTACATCGTAGACAAGACATCACAACAAAGGCTTCAGTCAAACAAAAATTTAAAGTTTCACGCCTTCACACACTCGCAATGAAAGAGAAATTGGGTTTAAGTTGGAGACAGGGTAGAAAACATGCTAATTTGCTGAAACATGTAGGGATACGTGTAGAGAATGAAAAATCAGTCCGGGAACTTTCTAGGGAGATAATCTCCGATTTTGTTCAGGTAGAAAAAAGATTATTTGCTAAAGAAGATACAACAGAGTATGAGGTGCCGTATGGTAGGATAAGGGATTTACCTAGGTTTGTGGACAGCTTGCTAGATTCATATGATGAACAAAACTTACTCACATGGCGGGAGGGGTCTATTCCACAAGATGAGATTTGGGTAAAAATTGGGGGGATCACGGAAAAATTCTTTAAAATTTACACTGCAGATAGCTAACACAATGAAACCAAACGCACGCAATAATACAGTTGTTATAGCCATTGCATCAGTTCGCGACACACATGACAACATGGTTAGGTTTATGGCAGGTGGCTTGGCTAGTGATCTCAAAGCACTTCAGTCCCATTCTTGGAAAAACAAAAAACTGAAAGTTTTCCTTAATGGTGACTACGAATTTTTGTGCAAGATGTATGGCCTCTCAGGCCCTCAGGGTACTTATCCATGCCTGTGGTGCCTGATGCCACGACGAGATATGCATGAACCCAGTGGTCAGTGTCAGCAAAGATCACTGGAAAGCTTACTCGCCGATAATTCTGCTTTTGTCGCAGATTCTTCTGTGAAGAAAGAAGTTTCTAAATTTTACAATGCTCTACATACACCCCTTTTAAACATAGAGTTAGATAACGTCAGCCCTCCTTACCTTCATATTTTATTAGGCATTGTTTTGAAACACCACAAATTGTTAGAGGATACTGCACACAGTTTAGACACAGAAATAGCTACACAAAGAAACGAGCACCTGACGTCAATAGGGCAAAGTTTGAAGAAATATGGCTCAAACTGGCGTCAGGTTCAAGACTTAGAAAACAAATTGCAATTCGAGGAGGGCTGTTTAATTTTTAGTGAAACACAATCTGACATTGACAAACATGCGCAAAATATACATGAAATAGAGCAAACTCTTTCTTCCTTTCCACACAAAGCCCTCACACCAAGATCAGGTCCAGTCACTTCTGCATTAGACACAGTACTCAACAAACATAGAATAACACCACAGGCCTATCACAGCAGATCTTTTGTAGGTAATCACTGCCACAAATACCTTCAAGCAAAAGTATATACAGACCTTACAGAGACCTTCGTCAATCAAACAAAAACACTAACAAACAACCCATTCCTTGTTGATAAAGCCACCATCATTCAAATAACATTCAACGACCTCAACAACGCCTTCAGTGCAGTACACAACGCTTTATCTCACACAAAACCGATAGATCGCAGCTCTCTATCAGAAATACAAGCAACAATAGACACCTACATGGCAATTTACAGACGCATGTTTCCTCACAAAGTCATTCCAAAACAACATTTACTTGAACAACACTGCATCCCATACATTAAAATACACAAGTTCGGACTAGGCCTTCTCGGAGAGCAGGGGACAGAAAACAGCCACCAAATGATAGGAAACATAGAAAAACACCGCGCACATGGAATAACAAACGATCTAAAAAAACTACATCACATTTTAGAAGCACATCTTCAAATCGCCCCTGCTCTCCGATGATAAAATAATAACTGTGATATAATCTCTTCTGTGATGATAATGTACTTTATAATTTATATTTATTCTTCATTGTTTATTTTACAAAAATTGGATTAAAAAAATTATGCATGTTGCTGCACAAGTAACAATTACGTCAACATTTACACCATAGAGTGATATAGAAACTAGCAGACTTTTACGGATATAAATAGGAACAATCAGCTCTAATGTAAAAAGTTCTTCTCCCAACGCTATAAAATTTGGTGAGTAGAACCACCCTTACCTATTGAATCTTATGTGTGAATATGAAAAAAAATTATCGATCGGTTTTGCGTATTTTTTACTTTAAAATCATACCTTTTTTTTTTTTACATTTCTAAAACCACCTATTTTCATTCTTCGATCACATAAAGACTATTGAAGCTATTATTTTCGCTGTTGCTTGTCTATTATTCGCATCTTTTGTATTTGTTCAATGTAAAATAACTAGAGAAAATATTAATATTATCTTGTTTAGCGATTAAATGAAAGACGGGGTATAAACGCGATAAAACCATGCTTGCAGTTGAGCTGCCTGATGTAACCTGATCTGATCTTGGGTTTACTGGGTCAGGTCAATGACACGGTCCGGCGCCCGCTAACTAAAATAACGTTACCTGCACGCAGTGAGGTATGTTTTGTTGTAGAAACATCCACAGACGTGGATAATGATCGACAGCCGTCATTAACGGACTATAGATTAAACTCGAATAATACTAGCAGCTTAAAGAAATTTCACAGGAATACTTACTAATCATTGTTGATCAAAATGATGTAAGAATTTTTTTAATTTAAGGTTCCTATTTTTTTAAAACTATCTTTCAATTAATCAAAACACAAAAATGACACTTGAAGCATGAGTAAAACGTAAAGCATTGCAGTTTTCGATTCCCTAAACTTAGAGTGAGGAGAACATCTGAGTCTTAAAGAGAACATGCTCAGCTTTTATTTGCTGTATTTCTAGGCAGGATTCATACTAAAAGAATGCATATTAGAAGATTGTGAATGTTGTAATTTTATAGCCCAAATTCCGGATTAGGTCCTAGATAAGCAGTGAGCGGGCAGCCAACGAGGAGTGAGCCTGAGCACCAGCATTTTATCTGTCAGGCATAATTAATGACCCTGGTCAAGAGGTCAGTGCAGGAAAACTAATGTATAGAGACTGAGTTACTGTGATGTGTGATCACTTTTTTTACAACAGTGAATTCTATTATCTGTGTCAATTCTTTATTTAGAAGTAAATCTAGGCTCAAGGTATTCAATGGTGCCCAAGCTTATGAATATAATATTGATACTAAAAACTTAAGTCTGAACTTATTGCCATCTTCTTACAGGAAGTCAATGTATGTCTTTTGGTAAGGTTCTAATGCTCATTGAATACATTCCATGAATGGAAAAATGAGCACTGTTAATTGGCTGATCAGACATGTAAACTTCATCCAATAAATTTGTTCCATCTCATTCTCTGCACACTTGCTGGTAACTACATGATTTGTCATTATAAAAGAGAAGAGCTGTAACCAATGCCCCTAGTTAGATCTAGATCTAGATCATGGATCTTCTTATGAAATAGAAGGAATCTTGCAAGATGTAACTTATTGATGCTGAGGTCCTTTCTAGTGAAGTGAGAATGTGGATTTGACAGGTCAGGCCCTACTGTTAGATTATGTTATCCCTTTTTTTATATCTTGGATGCCTAATTATATGGCATCTTATAGTGTGCCAGGTGAGTGGATAATGCTTTGTATCATTCATTTTTTTAATCAGCATGGAAAATAAGAATTTTTTATCATGTTTTGAGTCAGCTGTGGATCATAGAGTAAACTCTCCAAAGGTTTTAGTAATTTTATAGCTCTCAGATGCATGAAACAGTTATGTCTTTACACAAATAGTAAAACTGTCTTATATGTGAAAACTTTTTTCTCTGTCCATTATTCTTTCCTCAGAGTAAAATAAGTAGGTTGCCAGGCTATCTAACCATCCAGTTTGTCCGTTTCTTCTATAAAGAGAAGCTGTCAACAAATGCCAAGATCCTTAAGGTAATATCAATTTTAAAATGTGATAACATGCAACCATAATGTCTGCAAATTCACAAAGTCATAAAGATATGAAGGGCTTAATGGTCACATTTTGGACACTCAGTATTAAAAATTCGTAACATAAACTGTGGGCAATAAAGTTGTTGACTATATGCCTTTAAATTAATCAAAGAAAAATGGTATACCTTTTCATTTACATAGAAAGTGGAACAAATTTCAAAGATGTTTCATAGTTCTGCCCTTTATGTGTATGAGACCATAGGCTGATAAAGTTAGTGCATTCATGTAAACAGATAAGTATATATGTGAGATGGATCTTAGAACCAATAACGTTGCATCATCGTTTTCTCTGTGCTCTCCAAACCCTTCTTATTGGTCTACTCTAGCTTCAGTGCTCTTGACATCCTTATTTTATTAAGTACATGTAGTTGCATCTGTCCTCGTTTTTCTATCCTCTTTTATTAAATTTACCTAGGTATAGAGTATCAGGAGACAGTCAATTGCTAAAGTTCATGTTGCTGTGGGGTTTATGGGAGCATGAATACAATTGTCAGATCAACATAATGATATGAGAAAATCAATGGACTTTATTGTTTACATCAATAAAGTTATGTCTCTTACTAACAGAACATCCTGAGGTGACTCGTGGGTCATAGACTTGATGATGCACCATTTTTTGGGGTTTTTTTTTTTGTCTCAGGATGAAAGTTGGGATTATTTTTGTTGGGTCTGAATTTTACAGCTTGCACTATCAATATGAAGGGAATGTGCACATTCAGATAATTAGTGTGTCAACCTGTGGGGTGGGAACAAAACGAAGGGAAGAAAAAAGATATACACAGCGATTTATTCAACCATGATGATATTGCTTTCATTTGCTGACCATCTGACATTGAAAGTGGAAATACATGGCCCCACATAACACTTTATTGATGAAAATAAGAGTGTAACCTCATAAATGTTGGACAAACACACACATACACCCATGAAGGTTGTATGGTATGCCCACCCCTTTCCCTCTTTCCCTTCCTGCACTGCAGATCCCACACAGCCTTGACTTTCTCCAATCATCAGTATGAAAGTAGTGGTACAGATGATGCAGGTTTCACACTAGCTGTCAATTTTTGTTCAGTGGCTTCATGCTAGCCAATGTCTTCGTGCATGTGCAGCAAACTATGACTGAGCATATGCTTTGCCAATGGTGACTGGCAGAAAAGTGTTTTGGTCATGTTTGTTAAGCTTTAACTGTGCTGAGAAAGGGGAAAAATTGATGATGAGCAGAAAGTGGAAAAAACACAAATGTTTGATTTAATAAGGCAGATAAAGATCTGAGAAAGAAAAGTACAATCAACTGAAATGTTTCAAGTGTTATGTTGAAATGAATACAACCGTTTATTTTAATAGAGAGATAGATATGCTGGTGCTGGTTCCAGCAAATTAAATCAACACAAAGATCAACTCATCTGACATCAACAGTATGTCTACAGCAAGTGGCAATCAGTACTGATTTCAAAATGTATTGTAGGTGATGTATAATGTTCTTGCAGTATGCTTATTATAAAGCAAAACATCCACCATGTCACTGAAGCAACCATTAACAGTAGCTTTCATTACCACCAGCCACTTGAAGTGCTTCTGTAAAAAAAAAAATGTCACTTAATAGCATTCATTTTATTTTATCATCATGCAATGTCTAGGACATCAAGTTCCCTCTGACGCTGGATGTGTTTGATCTTTGCTCCTCCCATCTACAGCAAAAGTTGGTACCAATGAGAGAGAAGTTTAAGGCTTTTGAGGATAAAAAGGTTGAATTGGCTCAAGGCGTGAGTGTTACAAAGATTTTATAAATTGGATAAAAAAGAGAGGGAGACACTTATAAAAAAACTACCCACCAAAGGAATCTTTTAACGGATGAGATTATGGATCGCAAAACAGTTTCTTTACTAAGTTTTCCATGCTTTTTTAAATCTGGTTATGATTTTAATGCCTGTATATATGCAGTGAATTGTACAATAAATTGTAAATTTATGAATCATTTTAGATTTTTCGCATGATCATCTAAGAGTTCTAACTCTTAAAAAATGGTTTGTGTTTTTTGTAGGAAAAATTAAAGAAGTGTCTAACACTCTATTTATATTCACTGTTGACTCAATAAATAAATAAAAAAAAAATTAAAATATCTGTGAGATAGTACTAGAAGTAAAACATTAGTCCCAGCAAGTTATGAAATGTACTAACATTTTACTATATCACTGTACAATATATAGTTAATGAATCAAATGAATTTGAAAACTTCTGCTAAGCAATTTTATGGCCATTTTGTTGTTATTTCTACCCTCTTGCTGTGCATCAAAGTCAAAGTCATCTTTGCAGGACAAAGGCAAGAAGGTGGTGACCAAAAAGGATGATAAGGATGTAAAATATGAACCATACAGTTTCCCTGATGGTAAGCAAATAGTTTTGATTCATGGCATTTTTTTCCATAGGGTATGTGTGAGAGTTAAGTTTTAAAAACAGTGCATTCAAATCCATTAAGAATAGGTAGTCATTTTGTTTAAATCCCAATTGATGTAAAGAGCCTTTTCAAGAGTTTATTACCATGTGGGAACACATTATGAATTTAAAATGGACCCAAAAGCACTGATTTGTATATAAATATCTTTTTTTTAGCCAGCATTGTAAACTGTGAGTTCTAGACAATCAGTTTTAGAGTATCAAAAATTGTTTTGAATATGCGACATATAAGAGGTAAAATTTTGTGGCTGAACAGAGACTTGCGTAGGCAGATGTTAAAAATTTAAGGATTCACACCATTGCTGAATTTTCTTTGACCCTGAAACACCTTTCAATATTCCTTCAGTACTTTGAAATAAGTTACATTTTGGGAGAGATATCTTGAAAATTCAAACAATTTACAGGAAACACTTTTCTTCTAAAAAGTGATTGATCCAATGTATCAGAATTTGTCTTTAAGCAAGTCTCTCTTGAAAGTACATTTTTATTTCTGAAAAAATTGCCACTCCTATTTTCTTTAAAAAAGTCATAATTTTGGAAAGATGAAATGTTAACACAAGTATTGGTGTCTTTTGTATTATGTGATAGCAAGGTCAGTAGGGTCATGTGGCTGTTTTTTACTTAAATGAACTGAAAATTTCATTGAAAACACCCTGTTTTATATCTTCTATATCTGTTGTTCTAGACGTGGGCTCAAATAACAGTGGTTATTATGAGCTTTCTGCAGTGCTCACACATAAAGGAAGGTCAAGTTCAAGTGGTCACTATGTAGGCTGGGTACGGAGGAAAGGTGGTGAGTGGTGCATAAGTTATTGTTAGACATTTCTTTACTTAACTGCCCTTGTTTTTTTTATTTTCATACGCAATATGTATATCAAGTCAGTCCTCAAATTCTTTGTTCACATGAAGGGAAAAAAATAACATTGATGCAGTATTTGAATACATCTACTACCCTAGTTTTTTGGTTTTTTTTTAGCATCAATATTAATATGGGCATAAATGCTAGAACATTTTCAAACGGTCATAAATATGGTGAGTGAAGTTTTCTTGGGTCATTCTGCTCATTTTGAAAAAGTTTCCTTCCTCTAGTGAGCCCAGTTATTTTTAGATTATATTACTGTATGAGTCATATGAATTTGAAAAGATGATTGTTAATGTTTTGCCATCTAAACTCAACTTATTTTCTAGCAATTCAAATAATAAATTTGCGGCAATTTGAAAAAGTCATTTCAGAAATTACAGAAATCAGATTTAGCGATTATTACCTTGACGTTGGTGATAAATACTGAAGTTGATTTTCTGCAAAGTAACTATGCTGAAATAGTGTCAAGTAAAAAAATAAACAGATAGAAAATTATTTAGATGGGACAATTGACAGAAATCTGACACTCTTGACAAGAGCAGTTTTTGACCTTAGGAGAAAGACGCAACTTTTGATGGAACATTCCTTCTTAAAAGTTAAATATCAGATTCATAGGGCCTATCTGTCAAAGAAAGAAGAAATGTCTGAGTGCAGTCCTAGTCCAAAGACAAACGTGGACGCATACACATTTTTTGTGAGGCCTTTTAACAATCGTCAATATCTGCAGAGTAAGCACTATTTTGGTATTTGCTTTTCAGTGCAATCACTTTCACTTTCAAGATCCCTAGTATCAGTATCATCAAAGTCAGAGTCAGAAGCACTGGGATCTGTCCCAGAAAAATCATGAGGATTGGTCTAGTGCATTGTCATCATTGATGCATTAAATCTATTTAATAGAGCAGCAGTTCTGCGTTGCTCATCATGAACAGTGTCTCTAGATCTAGATGCGTCGGACGCCATTGGTCTCGGCTTCACAACTGATGACAAGCACTTCGACAAAACAAAGGCCGAGCTGTCTATTTTAAAGCAAATGCAAATAATATGCTTATGGCAAATATAAATAAATATATATTTTACAATGTCTATGAATGTTTTCAGTGCAAGATGATAAGTTATTTGAATGTTTTTAAGTTCAAGTTTAGGAGAAAATTTCACGTGTGCCGGCAGATTTAGCCTCACAAAAGTACAAAATAAACATATTGAACGGTTGTTTCCAAATGTTTTATTCACTGAGCATGAAGAAAAAAAGTTCACATCAACCGAGAATCAAATTTTCTTCTTTTTAACGCTGTTACTCGAAATAGTTATAGGTAGTTGCGACCTACGACTGAAAGTCCTCAGCTGCCTCACATTTTTGTAGAAACTACACCATCAAAAATCTGTAAAGAAAAAGATTAATGTAGGAATATCAGCAAATTTTACATTTTAAATGCATAGATAAAGGATCTTTCCCCCTTGTTTTTAATTGTGTTACAGAATATTTTAGAGTTCTTTTTTGAGAGGAGTCAAGAGTGCTTGAAGTGATGAAGATGGAAATAAAATTAATTTGAACATGCGGATGATCGATTGTCATGGAGGATGCCTTAGATCAGAACAGCAATTTTGTAGGCAGTGTGTTGTGTTGTATGAGTTGCATGCAATACAACTTTTTAAATTGTGAAATAAAGAAGAAATGGAGTCTAGGAAGCAGCTTTTTGGCATCTTTGTTTTTTTTTGTACAATCTCAATTGAGCAATTTTTCTTAATTCACAATAGTAGCATTTTGTGATTTGTGAAAAAGCATAGTCCATTGACAAGTTAACCTAAACTTAATTATGAAAAAAAAAACCATCCATATTTTGTTAATTGACATTAATTTGGCATAGTAGGATATCACTCCTTGCCTAATTTATTTTGAGCTTATGTGAAGATATCTACATGTTGATATTATCAGTGCATTTATGAAGTTTTCAAGATTGGCAAATTCTGTCTTATGCCTCAAATAATATCAGTCAATGTTTAGTGCCCATATTATTAAAAAAAAATCAGCATTATGTGTAATTTTGTTGTTGTTGTTGTTGTTGGTTTATACCTTCCCGGTAAAGTTCTTTGTTTGCTGGGATATTATGCAAACTTCGTCAAGATAAAAGCCTGAAACGATTTTGATAGAATCATGTTCATTTCCTTCATTTTAATATCTCTTATTTCTTATTCTTACTTGAACAGATGAATGGCTCATGTTTGATGATGATAGGGTAACTGCTGTGCCCGCAGAGGACATTCTTAAATTATCTGGAGGAGGTATAATTATTATCTTCTATTTCATTAGTTATGGCAAGTGCAATTAAGTGTTTGGGTTTTTTTTAATTCTTTACCTTTTGGTCCTTGTAAATAACTTTTTCATCAATATATTTGGTGTGAGAAGCACTATGTTCATATATTTAGAGGTGTCCTTTTTTAGTAAATATTTTCAATTTGTTTTCTAGGCGATTGGCATTGTGCCTATGTACTTTTATATGCACCTCGGAGGCTGGAAGTAGACACAACTGGGGACCAGCAAACAGACAGCAAGCCATTAACAGCAGAGCCTACTCACCCAACTCAACAGCAGAGCTAACACAACCGCCAACTTATTTCAATCAGGGAGATTTAAAGAAGGGGCAGGAAGGCTCAAGAATACTTATCCTGCTGAAACCTAGATACTCATCCGAAATGCCTGGTATAGGAAGGCAAGGGGATCAGAGTTTAGAAGATCTGGAAGAATAAATTGAAATTTTCCATTATTTTACCACTGAATAATTTATGTCAATGGTAAAATTACTGCTCAGAATAGAATATGGCTTTAGAATTTTTTTTTTTCATGAATAAATGAAATGTTACTAATTTGGTACTCAAAGCTGCACATTTTTATTTGAATAAATAAGACTTACCATAATTCTTCATTGAAATTATTGTGCCGAGATAAATGTGTATAAATTGCAACACTCCAAGTCAGATATGCAAAAGGATGTTTTTGTTTTCTTTAATTATCAGTAAAGATATATTTTCTTTGACCCCTGATTTTTAGGGAAACAATTCCATAGCAATGATATGTGTTTAAAATTTAATTGTATATGCAAAATGAAAATTATTTTTGTATTTATTGGATTGCTAAAGTCATTAATAGTGAAAGCAAATTTTTAAACGGATTAAGAAATACAAAATTCAATAAAAATTTATAACTGCTTTAAAATTTTATGTTAAAGAAAATCTATACGGCTAGTCTTAAGAGGCATGAAATTTTTTGTAATATTCTTAGAAGGCAGTATGAATCCAAATATTTAAAATTCTCAGAGGTTTTGGTTTTTCATCCCTTTTGAAGCTTGTCAATATAATGATTTTTTTCTTTAAAAGAACATAGAGCAAAAACCAAGGATTTAATTACTTTTCCAAGGAATTACATGACAACAAATATAAGCATGCCTCATTGTTTATTAGAGTTCTTCAATTATTAATGCTTGAAGAGATATCAGTTGTTATTTTCACTTTTCAGCAAATTGCTATGTTTTAAAGCGTTGGCTTGATTTTGAAAACTGATTGTACCGTACTTTAAAGATTTCACTTGAATGGAGTTTCAAAACAAGATGTCTGTGCTGATTGAAATTTCTTTTTGGCTTGATGTTGCCATGAGCACAAAAAATTAACTAAAATAGATATACAGTTGAGCACTATTCCATGAATGCATTGGGAATTTTTATATGTTCGAAGAAGCTGTGTTTGAACAAATCATTTTTTAGCACTCGGATCCTGGATTTGCATTTCGTGAATAATTTTTTTGAAGTAAGCTAACAACGTATAGAGGCTTCATGTTTACTTGGCTATTTCCATACATTATGGCGATAGCTGATTTGCCATATTTTCACAACTTTTAGTATTTCATATAGTGGGCGGAAGACAGATACCTCTGAACGAGCAGATCTGTCATTCCCAACTCGTTTTATGTAAAATCCTCATCTCCAAACTCCAGCGCTTATCGGATTTTGAACTCTTGATGCTAGATCTAGACCTTATGTCTACATTCAGATTTCGGTAAAAAAATTTCTTTCTAGCTAGGCTTACATTCAGTCTAAAGTCGACGTTCAAATACAATGAGTGTCGCTTGTTCCTGAATAATGTTTAACCCAGACAAGGACTGTCTGTCAAGGCAGAGCTAGACCTAATCTCACCAGACAACCAACAAAGGTTGAACTTGATGCTCACCATTATCGGTCCAACCTTCTATCTTTTGAGCTTCCTGGTGTCCTAACCGTCAATAAAGAGATCTTACCCGCCAGCTTTTTTTCACACCTATCTACTGATTATTAAGCAAGGGGTGGAGCTCAGATTTACCTGTCATCCATACACATGTCTTGTGCACGTAGAACAAGCAAATGGTGGTTACAAGTGGCCCCTTTGAAGTCTAAGCGACAGATAGACCCAGCACAGACGCGTGGTGTCGGATGCCACAGATGAAACTACAGTAGGGTGAGGATTGGGGTTGTCTCTCTCCTGGTGACTAGGGATAAATGGCTAGGCTTTGTTTTTACACAGTGACAGGGAGAGGTAAAGCGTGCTTGTTTGAAGATAACAACAGCTGTGCAGAGCACTTGATTAAAATTTAAGATATGCGAATGTGATGAAAGACACAGTCTCTCAAATTTCTTTAGAGACAAATATTTTTTTTCTCTAATTTTGGACTGATTATTCGAAAAAAATGTGTTATAACTTCAAACTAGTTCAACAAAAATGTAGAAATAAAAAGGGAATAGAGAATCAGAAGGTGCTTGAAGAAAACGAGTTATAACATCTAACTAGTTCGACAAAAACATATAAATAAAAAGGGAATATAGAAAGAATCAAAAGGGAAAAACGAATGAGTTTGAGGGATTTGTGATTTCGAGGGATCTATGTTTCGATCTTATTGTGTTCTACTGAATGAATTATATTAACTTAAACTGAAGTAAAGGGAATATAAAAGGGGACAGATATGGCATATTTGGCAGACACATAAAGCACATAAGATCCAAAATGCTCCCCAGAATAAAAAAAAAATAGCATGCAGGAAACTCCACTTAATTCTAAATCTGTTTGAATTCCTTATACCCTAAGAGTAATTTTCATTTTTAATTGCTTCAAAATTGGCATGTTACTCATCTTATGTCAATTAATTTGTCAAATGTGGGATCAAACCATCAATTTGTTGGACACGACCTCTGTAGCAGCTTATATCTTTCTTTTCTTTGATCTCGGTGTAGAGAATGGAAAGGAGGGCAAGGGTTGAGAAGGTATTTCTTTGTCTATGTTATTTACCACTAGAGCAAACTTTTCGATGCGGGAAATCCTGTGAGTTTTCTTTTGGCTAATTCAGCAATAGGAGTCAACATGACAATTCTTTTGCTGGAGGTCTTAAGATCTAGATACGGCTAGTGAAAGGAACTTCTTGAGCCTTTCAAACATTGACTTGGCCCAGAGTTTGATGAGTGGTCTAGGTAATGAATCCTTTGTTAGATCGGGTCCTTTCTCAAGGTCTAGGTAAAGCCTTTGGGTCCAGATTTTTTTTCAAATGGGTCCAAATTTAGACCTTTTCATATATTCATAAAAAATTATTTGACTAATTCAAAACTTTCTGTGTATTGTAAATTTCAAGTGTACTTCTAAAAGCACATAAAATTACAAGTACAATACAAGCGAGCATAAAGGCGGTGATTTTTTTCAAAGATTTGCCAAAGAAGTTGGTTTTCACTATTTTATAAGGTCTGAAACCTCCAGCACCTGAAAAGCCAGTGCCACACAATGGGCAGCAGTGATAAGGAAAGTTAAAGTCCAGATAATGGTATCAAAGGGCAGTGTAATTTATCAAATTAAGCGATTGCATGTTCATAAAAGGTTTATCACTTGGGTTCTTGATCAATAAAAACAATTTTGGAGAATTCCAAGCAAAGCAGTATAATATTATAGACATGGGGAGCAATGTTAAAAATAGGAAACTCATATACATTCGCTTCTCTTTTTGCCAGCTTGTTTATCTTAATTAAAAAAGTAATGCCTTGGTCACTCAACGCATGATTATGTTGAGTAGCATTTCAACCTAGAAACTAGCATTATATATATTAAGAATTAAAAAAAAAAAAAGAAAAGAAATAAAGAGTTTACAGACTTTACAGTATTACTGTTAGTGAATAAAAGTCTTAAGCCTAAAATCTTAAAAATGTTTGGACTATAGATTAATTTTCACATGCAACCACTTGTATCTTATTTGGGAGGGTTGCAAAATTAATAAGAAATCTAGGCTTGATCTCAAGACAGATTAAAATACTTTGACTGGGATTTTTAAGAAGCTGCCATATTCATATATTTAAAATAAAAAATAAAAAATCGTAATTGTCATCGCAAATTACAAATAAAATTTGACAATTCTTCCAGAGTTATACACGTACAATTATTATTAATATTATTTTTTTTTTGTAATTTGATTTGTTCTTTAAATTAAGTTCAGGTGCTCAAATCTGCAAGAGAATTAAATACTAGATCCTATATTGAGAAAGTATTAAAATTACAGATTCTATTTCTAGTTATTTTTTTTTTTCCATTTTTCACTAACCTGTTAGCATTTAAAATGAGTTTTGAACTGAAATTTTTTTACTTTGAAGGAGAGCAAAATTATGTTTCTTTGAGTTATTAAAAAAAACAACTTTAAGTCCTCGTGCCTGTAATTTCTTGTTTAAAAAAAAATTGTGCTTAAGACAAAATATTCAAATGGAGTGCATCAAGTCATCCCTGCATGGTAATAAGGTTGTGCATTTATTTTACAATGTAACGCTTTATCTCCATTTTAATGTGCTTAAATATTTCTTTGTTAATAAAACAATTTGTAAGCTGAATTGATATGTTCTTTTCCCTCTAAATATTTATTTTGTTGTCTTGTATAATATGCAGCAAATTACCTGTCTTTTCTATTCCTCTTTTTTCGTTTTTTATACTTTTATAGCATAGATTGTTTTTGCAATCTTTCATTTAGATTTACATGTCTAATTGTCATCAGCTTCTTTCATATACATGAACATGAAGGTTTTCTTGTTTGAATAGGGGCCTAGATGTGATTCATCTTTCAATATATGTATTACCTGTGGTTTTGATATAAATTAAGCATAAGAAAAGTGAAAATATTTACTGCTAGATTGATCCATTTTTCCTCCTGATTATACATCAGGGATGACTTTGTTAACCCGGGGGTGGGGGTGTTTGTTTATACAGTAGCACCCATATTTAACAACACCTTGAATAGCGACAACCATCGCTCTAAGGACATCTGAAAATCCCCATTTTTTTTCTTTAAGTCATTCAATTTATTGCTGCATTAAGGGGTATTGATACCGCTTCCCTCCTGTAATGACTAGATCTGAGGGCACAAAGGAAAGAAAGCGCTAAAATTTTTTAATAGGAAAAAATCTCAAGCTTTTTGTCTTGCCTGCATCGTTACGGTACAAAGAAAGAAGCTATGCAAGCTTTCCCGCCTTTTCTCACGATAAGTGTAGTCTGGGCCTGGTATCAGTATCAACAGAGCTCTGGTATCACACAGAGTGTAGTCCAGCGAGCTGTGCATGGTATGCAAGACCTATGCATCTCACCCACAGCAAAGATTTTCAAAAACCACTTATCTCCCATTCATCAAAATAAATTCTCCTTTATTCCCTTTAGTGGAAATAACGACAATCCTTGCTTTAACGATTCTATATGAAAAGATCAAGAGATGTCGTTATTGCAGAGTTCCGCTGTAAATACTTAGAATTGGAATATCCTAAAATTTTTGGCATTCCTCAAAAATTCATTTTGGTAAATGATTATACAGTATGCTGTTTTTAGATAATACAGTAAAATTATACTGACCATTAGTCATTTCTGAAAGAGGCAGTTGGGGTAAATGCAGCTGGTGCTGGACTGGAAAGGAATTGATTGTTAAAGTTTTAATCTCAAGGAATCCAATCCCATTAGGCGTAGTTTAGGCCTAGAATCAGTAGCATCAGAGCTCAGTATCACACAGCGTGTAGTCCAGCCAGCTGCGTTTGGTATGTACAACCTATGCATCTCACACACAGCAAAGATTTTCGAAAACCACTTATCTCCCATTCATCACAATAAATTCTCCTTTATTCCCTTTTGTGGGAATAATGACAACCCATGCTTTAACGATTCAATATGAAAAGATCAAGAGATGTCGTTATTACCGAGTTCCGCTGTAAATACTTAGTACCGGAATATCCTAAAATTTTTGGCATTCCTCAAAAATTCATTTTGGCAAATGTTTATACAGTATGCTGTTTTTAGAAAATACAGTAAAATTATACTGACCATTGGTCATTTCTGAAAGAGGCAGTTGGAGTAAATGCAGCTGGTGCTGGAAAGGAATTGATAAAATTTTAATCTCAAGGAATCCAATCTTTAGTCAAATATCAGTTATGGAACAGCAAATATGAGTGAATGAATACCAATTTCCTGACATTAACCATTCTAGCTAAGGTTGGCGAATTATTCTATGTAGTAGAAGTTGGGGAACTTTTGTCACCCAGGTTGTACAGATACTTGTAACAGGGTTTATCACATAAAAACTGTGTGGTACTTTTGTCACCCCTATTGTATGCATAAGTGTGAATCAGTATTTCCCCCAATGTACGAATGCGAAAGTAAAAGTAAAAATGCAAAGTACAAGCAGGGTTAATAGTAATCTCAGTTTTTGAAGGTGAATATTGCAGTCATTGTAACATTTTTTTCTTATAGTATGGAAAGTATTATTTTATCAATTTCTACAATGTCATTATTTCCAATTCAAATTTATACATTTGACCTATAACAGCTGGCTACAAAATGCATAAGAAATGACATTTTTAAATTCACTTTAATTAGATCTATATTAATCTTAGAAAAATATACTGGACTCATCGACCCTTCACATAGGTTACAAATTTGGTTATTTAATTATTAGCTTGAATGATCATCAATCGTATGCCTAATTGATGCCCAAATTTTAAATTATCCACATGAGAGTAAAGAGAGCTTGATTAAAATTATACTATTAACATCAACTTCTTATAAATATTTAATTTTTCAAAGGTTAAGAAAAAATTTTTTTTAATTTAAAAGATAAGAAAATGTTATACTGTATATTGGAAGGATTTGGAGACTGGAATTGATAAGATCGCAACATTACTCAATGAAATCTATGACACAGGTCAGTTTCCACCAAACATCTCCAAATCTGTATTTAAAGCACTGCCAAAGAAACCAGGGGCAACAGGGTGTGAATTACATAGAACGGTCAGTGCTATGAAACATATCACCAAAATACTTTTAAAAATCATCATGATGCGAGCCAGAAACAAAATCAAACCAGTAATAGCAGAGAGGCGGTGTGGCTTTGAGAAGGGAAAAGGTACAACATGATGCTCTCTACATCCTTCAGACTAAGATTGAATGAGCAGTGAAAGTACATCATTGACTACACCAAGACACTTGACAGGGTATGACATGATGAGATATCAAACAACTACAGTGTACATGTAACACAGTTGATGATTGATAGATGAAAAAGATCTACAATTGATCAAAAACATGAAGTGGGATATATGTTCCTTTCATAATCTAAAACATGTCAAATGCATTTGTTTTATATAATAATTATGCAAAATGTAGAAGGAAAGCCAGGAAATATGCTGATGATACTGTATTATCATCTTTATATCACTAAATCTGGCTCTCTTTGCAAAAAGTTTGGACACCCTGCATTAGACAAACAAGTTTGCCTAAAATGTATAAATAAATATGCCTGCCAATAGCCAGGTGCCATCAGTCTGTGCTAGATGGAGCTAACATTGATTGGGAGCATAAAAGCTCTATTTTACAAATTGCAACTCCAATGATAGTCAAAGTATACGACAGACCCTTATCTGAACATTCGACTTCGAGAGTAGACTGAAAAATAATGCCCATTTTGTAAATGATACATTGAAAAATTAAACTCCACAAGGCCTACATCATGCATACTTTATTAGATTACTCAAAATTATCATTTGTGCAAGCTGGCTGTAGTTTACTGGCCAGCAAGATTAGGCCAATATTATTTGGGCCTGCAAGTGCATGATCCAATGCTGTTAATTTTTTGTAAAATGGCTCCATTGTTGCCCATCTTCATTTTTTACACCCATCCAAGATCATACCCATAACTAACCATTTAGAATTGGCTTTCCCCTCTTTTGCCAATGTCTATATAGGTAGTGCTTGCACCATCTTCTAGTCTACAACAATATATACATGTTTATGTTACTCAATATCTTCATTTTAATAAATTCTGAATAGTGAAAAGAAAGGAAAGTTTTTTTATGTAATTGGCGGCAGCTCAAACTAAAGATAACAAAAAAAAAGACTAAAATCCACTCCAGGGGATGACAGTGTATCCTGTTTAAGCAACAAGGCCTGCTGAGCAACTCGGAAATTATATACTTAACAATGCTCTTGGAAGAGCTGCAGCAGTTGTATAATGTAATTGGTACCGATATTGCATTGGCACTACTGTACAGTGTAAAGTATTATTTTGGGCTCTCAGCCAAGTGTTTACCACAAAATTTTGCAGTATTGTATTTTGAAATCTTATAATCAATTGCGGATGTTTTTATTTACACAAAATAGAGGTGTTATTTGTTCTCAAGCAGGAGAAAAAAAAATAGAAAAGGGAGAAACGGTGAAAACCTCATTGATCCACATTGGATAACAGTGAAAGAAAAAAAGGAGAGAGAACATCTTTTAAAATTTAAAATGATTCTAATGATCAGAATGAAAGTGGAAAGATGAACATAATTGTTGGTAATGTTGCACAGAAAAAGAACCTTTTCAGTTGAGATATCAAAATATCTCAGCCATTTAAGCTAAAATCCAAATAAAATCTACACTTTGACTGGAGATGAGATCAGTTTTGTATGTCTAATGAACTTATTCAAAATTTCGTAGAGATAATCATTATATAAATCTTGCTTTAGTTGGCTAGTTAAATCACTGCAAGGTTATATAAAATCTACACTTTGACTGGAGATGAGATCAGTTTTGTATGTCTAATGAACTTATTCAAAATTTCGTAGAGATAATCATTATATAAATCTTGCTTTAGTTGGCTAGTTAAATCACTGCAAGGTTGTATGTTGGAACAAAATGTACCCTGCAGTATTTCTTATCCAATAATTTCATATTTCCATGTCGCTGTAACCCAAGAAAACAGTATTTTAATATAAAAAGATTATTTAGGTCTTGCTAATTTTATAAAATTCTAATTTTCTTTTAAGCCCTTTCAAAAACTCTTCATCAATTAGTTTTAAAAATGCATAATGAAAAGCTATGATCTTCTGGCAGTGTATCTCTGTGCCCCTTTTCATTGCACCTAATTAGTTTTAAAATGGGCTTTTAGAAGCATTTTTAAAAAGATAGAATAGGAAAGTACAGAATGCATAGTTTTCCTTTTTAATTCATCTTTCTTTGCAATGATTCTCAATTCACAAAGCTATTTGTAAATGGCGTTACTGACATGTGCTGGCAGGGAAGAAACTGATTGTGACATCTTGTGTGCAGCTATAATGTTTTTAATTGATTTTTCTTTATTGAATAAACCAAACAATGAACTTGACATCAAGATCTTCCAACAAGCCTGAATTTGCCAGCCTGCAGGCAATCTTGCACCCATGCACTGAAAAAAAATCATCTGACCTATGTTACCATTTGCAGATTGGTATCACTTTTTTTATCTTTAGACTGTGTGGGGATACAATAGTATAGGTAAACCTAGCTTATTGAGCAATGTCGCGCTGAATAACAGAATTGACAGTTTCAATAGGGTAATCTTAATTCAATCCTGCTTTCATTTTGCCAAGAGTTTCAACTTGCTCTGAATTAACTATTCTTCCCTTGTCTAAAAATTCCAAAGACCCCAAAAAACATGCTTTTTTTCCATCATTGTAATTATTTATTTATACGCTAATTTGACTCTTAATTTAGTGGATTATGTAAATTGATCATGACTTAGCTAGATTTGTGCTTTTGATTTACAGTAACATGTATTTCAATAAATTGGCTGAACTCACGAAGTAAGATTCTGATCTGTATCTAGATCTAGGCTTATGGTGCATCCATTTTTTCTAAAATGTATTTGTGTAAATGATTAAAAAATTAAAAAGCTAAGTCCCAATCATTTAAACCAGAAAATTTACATTTTTGGTTATTTTGAACTGGATTAATTAAACCCATTATTATTTGCCTTAAGTTAAAAAAAAATAGTTTACATCAAATGTGAACCAATCTTGTTCATTTGTCTTCTTCTTCTTCTTCTTCTTCTTCTTTGTGTTCCTGGTTATGTCAACATTCCAGCTTCCTCAAGGAAGCTGCTGGTTTGTTCAAGGCTGGCTAGTGAGCCCCAAAGTTTGCCATTGGGTGCTGGGTGTTGGCGTTCTTGTTCATTTGAAATTGTTAGTCTTCTTTTTTCAACACTGAAAAGCAATTTTCATGGTAAAAACACTAGTAATAAAGCCATTACACAACATGGAAAACCCAGGCAGCATTTTTGCCTCACTCTTTTTCGTTGGGCTGAAACAGACTTTTCATTTTTGCGGACCTTGAGCAGTGTATAGATATGAGTTTCAAACATTTTAGTATGTGTAGATGAAACTTACAAAAGAACACACAGAAAATATAGTTGTATTATTTTAAAATTGTCCAATTCCTTCTATATATATATAGGTTAAAAGCTATTAAGTTACATATGTGCAGCCAATTTAAGTTAAAAAAGCCGTTTTTTCCTTCATGATAATTTTATTTGACAAAAACTTAATTTCCAGTATCTTTACTGCAAAGTTGGTTAAAAAGTAAAATGTTCTTATATACTTATGGTAACTAATAAGCCATTCTTAAAAACTTACACACCATTGGAACATTTCATGGCACCTGTTGCTTTGCTCAAATTCTTTTTATAAATGTGGACAGACAAATACAAAAAATGAGTGCCTTTTCTTCTTTATAGTTATGCATTGAATATATCTGTCAAAATAAATTATATCTTTGATCCACAGGAGTCTGATGATGAAGTTTAAAATTTGACAATTACAATTTATGAAATTGAATAAAGATTAAAATCATTAGGATGTTTGAAGGAAATATGAAGACAACATTTTGTCCCTTAAAACTTAGAGAAAAACAATAACCATAACAGCCAATATAACCTGTACCAATATTGCTGAAGCCCCAACCACCCTTAACAGTTAGCTGACTCATCAATCTTCATCCCCATCATCTTCATCATCCTCATTAACATCAGCCCGTTCTTTCTTGCCAACATCATCTTCCTCATCTTCTTCTTCGTCCTCTTGATCCGAGTCATCATCTCCAGCTCTCTCTTGGTTGTCTTCCTCCAATTTGAGCAGATGCTTCTCAAATTCAATCTCATCTTGGTCGGAAACAACAGATGCCTGATAATAAAACGATGATTTTAAAACAAGAGGATATAAAAATTTTATTAAATAAGCATATTTAAAAAACTTCACATCACAGTTGCACATGCCTTGGGTAACTAAAAACCTTTATATGGTCAGCTTTATCTGTACAAACTTGATTTCACAGGCAATAGATAGTGTGCAAAATTTTAAAATAAATTTGCTCCCAGCAAACCAGATAGTACAAAGGCCTGCACAGCTTTTTATATCTGATTGCATAGATTGACTTTCAAAGTGAATTGTTTGTGCCACATCAACCGACACTGACATTAGCATGTATGTCTGCGTATGCAAATCTTGGCTTTGTATTTTGCCATCTTTCACTAAGCCTCCATTTATCTAATTTTAAGCCCCATGCGTTTGATCTATTGCATTCTCATGAAAGTCTAATCAAATAAAAAAAAGGGAAAAAATTGTGCCTATTTCAGTAAAAATAAAATTCAAAACATGAAAGAACATTTTAACATGTCCAATGCTTTATTTTAGATATTTAGAATGTCATCTAGTGTTCCCATATCAGCACTACAGTTTACATAAATTTGTTTCACAAATTCTAGAGATGATCTTCATAACCTTGAATTACTCATCCACATAACAGACAAAAATCTGGTGGGAAAATGACTTAACTTTCAAATAATAGGGGTAACAAAAAAGATATTGGGAAGCTGCACAAACCTCTTTTTTTATATTAAATACACCCTTTGCTGCTGTGATCTCCTCCTTGATAGCATCCAAAGCCTTGTTGAGCCTTTTTAATCCCTCACTCCGTTCCAAAGTATTGGTGGTCACGACATAAAGGGGTGGTGCTATCAAGTTGATCTGAAATGACGACAAAAAAATATCAATTATATACATGCGTTTCACAATTTGAATTTCAATTTTAACTTACCGGAAGTTTGATTAAGAGAGAGATACACATAACTCCAAGTCCAAAACCTAAAAAAAATTATTTGATCGTTTAACTTTTCTGTTAAATCTAAATCATTTCTTTAATTTTAATTCATTTAAATAATATTAAAAAAAAATGCCATCTGCCCTTTAATCCAAAAAAAATTTTTAAGGCCTTGTGTGACATTGAAATGTACAGCTATAACGCATTTTCCGATAAAATTCATTATTCAGCATCAATTTTTTAGATGTGCAATAGAAGATTATGGCTATTTATGCATCTAAATTGTAGGATTTGAACAGATTGTTTTCATACTGTTTATAGGTTGAAGAGTCAGAATAATAAAAAAACAAGCTTTTACTTTCTCAAAACATACTCTTCATATTTGAATTTAAATGTAAATGGCAAAACCATGAAAAAAAAATGATACTTGAAATAAGGCGTATCTTTGTGCAAATATTGAAATGTTTGGTCAAATCATGAATAAAAAAACAAAAACAAATCTCACTTTGATAGGCATGTCCTCTGTAGACATTTCCAAGCCCTTCTTTAAAGCCCTCTTCACAGCATCAACGCCATCATAGTAGGTGCAGGCAACATCAATATCTGAAATAAAACATTTATATCTTCTCCACTTCAAAAGCTTTAAGTGATAATTCAGTACTGATGAAACTTCATTCCAGTATGTTATAAGGCATTTTGATGCTAAACAAGATGGCCTACTGTTTTTAACCCTTCAAGCGTTGATGGCCGATAAGATCAGCCATTACTACACTTCTGTGGCATTACGACCAGCGACAAATACACACTATTTCATAAACTGACCATCTTTTTCCTTCACGAAGATTACCGTTGAAAACAAAGTGAAATTTTGTTGTTTGAATGTTTGAAAGTGGATTTACCCTGAATATTTTCATCACTCTTAAATTACTCTGATGCCACACACCATCAATGATGCTTGGAGGTTTAAAATACACAGCCAACAATGGGGATACCACAGTGCTGATCAAAGCTACTCAAATATAATAAACTTTATTGTCTGTTGAAATGCATGCTGATGAGCATGTTGCAAAAGAAGAGCATTATGAAGAGCTGGGATATGAAATATCTGTTTTTTGAAGTGCATCCCATGGGCTGTGTACGCAGGCTGTACTTGCTCAATATAGCAAGTTTTGTTTCGCCGCATTGAAACTCAGTTTCAGTTTCCAAAGGATAAAAATAGTATCACATGAAAGGTAAAGTTTTCTCGAAACTTTTACTAGCTCATGGCATCATTGAAGCCGGACAAAGAACGTTTTAACACATGTGCAAAACACACACAAAGCTGTTTCTGTGAGTTTGGCTTGTAGCCCATGCTGAATGAAAGAAGTCAGTCTTTGCTAGATCTTGATTAGCGAGCCATGGCTTTGCCTTTGATTTATAATTTTGGGTATCTATCGCTTTTGGTTCTAGATCTAGAGTTGAAGCAAGTTTTTACATGATGGGCATATCCATAGTCTCACAAAAATTTCCTTAGCAAGGGGCAGGAAAAATTGTATAGCAGTGAAGGGCTTAATTAGAGCCCATGTCAATATAGGAACTAAATAAATATGCTACCAGAATATACATCAACAGCTGTATGAAACAATGGGTGCTTCCTTTTTTTTTTCTTTAATGAAATAATAGAATATATATCAAGATAGGGAAAAACATTCAGCATAAAACATTGGTTCATTTATTTTGAAAAGCAAAGAAATAAATGTATCTTAAAATCGCTAAAAATGAATCCCTCCAATTTTAAGTGTATTTGAAAACTAAATCAGACACATGTATTTCAAATACAGAGAAAAATGTTTGCTTCCCCTTCTTCAAACATTGCTTTATGGTACTTTACTTATTATCAGCCTCATAAGCCTACACCCACCATGACTAAAATAGTTACAATAATAATTGTATAATTCTTACCAGCTCTGATCTTCAAAGATTGTGGTGTCAGCCTCCTGCATATGTTATCATGCAAACATTTCTTTGTCTCTTCATCAATGTCACATTCATCCAAAACACCGGGATTCCTGAAAACCAAAGACTACATAACTTCAACTTTGCCCAGGACAACTCTTGCTGAAGTAAATATGATTTTAAGACTTCTGCATTATCTAACTCATTATTATATGAAATACCACAATGAGGCAAATGAGACGAGTAGAATATCACACATGCCAGTTAAACTTGAAGGTTTATAAAGTTACTTGGAGTGCATTAATTTTATATCAGAAGGCTGCAAGAGGTATGTTTTTAAAAATTATGTAAAACATTTCCTTTGCAGCCATATTCTGCTCTGAATACAAGATCAAAATGAGAAGCGTGAAACCATAAAAATTATATAAAATTGTTAAATAGACTAATATCCACGAGCCCTGTTAAAAGAGCAAGTAAATGCATACTGACACACTGAAGTGGTTCCAGGATTCCCACTCAATTCTAAAAATTGATTCTAAAATGGTACTTACTTTTATGGCACTTCCAAGATGTCTGCGTCAGAATAAGCTTTTAACTATATAATCATTACAAAACATGACAATTTTACAACTGTGTTTTCATGGCATATACATGGATGGCTGTTTGGCTTCAATTGCAAAAGTTTATATTAACTCAAATGTTAAATAATTATGTCAAAGAATCTGTATAGATGCTCTGAAATTCATTATAATTACTTTCATAGGCTTACTTCTAGCCTGCAGACTATCACTTTTGATTTCCAATCTCCAGTGAATAGGATACAATATGTCTGAAAATGAGTTTGCGCAACACAAGGATCTCAACAGAGATAAGACCAGGAACCTCAAGTTAGAAAACTGCAGATTCTAGGATTACTTACAGGGAATTTCCATCTGGATCCAGCATATACTTTAGAATTACTGTTTCAACACATCCTATTTTGCATCCATTATGCTCTTCAACTACCTTTGATCACTTCCTGTCACAAAATGCCCATCTAAATGACTGTACTGTGGATTCCCTTTATTTCTGTCCATTTTAACTTTAAAGACGGCAGCAACAGCCTATTCCTTATGACAAGCCATATTTGTGCATAAATAGCTATCAGATTGTTAGCAAAAGAGCTGATACAACTTAAGGATTACTTGCCAAACCAAGAGATTTCAAAAATGGTACTGCCATATATGTAATAAAAAAAAAGATGAGGACCGACACGGTGGATTGGATTAGTTACTTACTTGTTCATTCAACCTCCCATAATGGCTCTATATCGATATTTTCAAAAGAGTGCAAATTGTTTCATTCATTTTACAGTTGATTGTAAACAGTTATAAATATCATGGCAGATAATTTTAACTTAAAGTTAAACCAAAAGCCATTAAAAACGCAAAAGGCTAAAAGATTAATTAAAAAAAATAGTTTTTGATCTTACTGAACAGCATGCTTGAAAGCTTCAAAGGAAGAACCAGGTTTGTTGTACTTAGAATCAAAGAACCAAGCTGTCTTCTCATAGAGTCTCTCTAAATCTTCATTACTTTTATATCCCATGAGCTCTGCAACATGCCTCAAAATGCTGTTTACCTGTGGACATATTGCAAATATAGAAAAACCAACAGCCAGCCATACAGACTTCAGTACGAGATTGTATTCTTACTGACGGGCTAAAAGCAGCAAATATAATAATTCTTAATCAAAACTGAAAATACAGCAAATGAGTTGAAAAAAGTGATTATGAGGCAGTGTAATACTTATTCAGAAATTTAAGATTTTCTAAAATTTCAGAACAGGTAATTGAAAAGAAAAAGAGATGAATGAACAGGGCTACAATTACTCACTGCTTTAGCTTTTGCAAACTTTTCTTCACATTTGACAACCTCTTCTGGTGAGACTCTGCGTTTTGACAAATCAATATAACCTGAAATAAATTGTCAATTTTTGTCAGAACTTTATGAAACTATCATGAGTCATTGAATGAAGTAATTAGGATCCTTATAAAACAATACAACTTTAACTAAAAAAAAAATTACCTAAAAAAGCTTTTCTTAAAGTTAAATTTGACTTCCAAGTTGCCATTATAAGCTTCAAGAAAAAAAAGAGGAAGGTGAAATTGAAATCACATGTTCTCCAAGACCAATAGTCTACAACACCTAAAAAAGTTAGGCCTGATGAGAATGGCAAAGTAAAGGATATCATCACTATTTCAGTGATATTTTGCTTTCTTCATAGCTTTAACCCATTTAATCAACCTCTCAATATTTACTCTCTTTTTATGAAAATAGTCCTTATTGATCTTTCATTGTTGATGCATTTTTAATGCATTATATGAAGTTATAGTTCATCAATTTATATTTTAAATATCTAGTTTGTGCCCCCCAATATTCAACTCTCAAAGTAAAATCTGAATTGAGTTCTTAGAAAATCAGAACTTGGAGCATTAAGGTACGATCTGTAACACTGAATATTGAATTTTTTCTCACACAAAAAGTTACAAAATACAATAAAACATGACAGCTATAATAACTGTTTAAGAAAAATGCAACATATACTAATAAGTACTCTTGATTAAAATATATATGTAGATTAAAAAAGTATGCTTTACAATACTTGTTACCTAATACTGTGTTTTCTCTCATATAATATTGGGCCTTAGCTAATTTTATCAAATGAAAATATAATCCCCAAATTTAGTAAAGACATCAATATCACATACCTTTATCTTTGTCTACTCTGATGACCACAACACATTCGCTTCGACCCACACGAATAAGTTTGTTGATGGAGCGAATACGTCTTCTTGACAATTCACTGAGTAAGATCATGCCTTCTATGTCATTATATTCTAACAAGCGTACATACGCACCCATCTCTGCGATGGAGCGAACGTTTACCATCACTACATCCTCCACCTCTGGAAACTGATTTTTGTAAAAGCGACATGTAAACACCATTTTGTCCCCCTATCTGAATTGCCTGCATTGGAGAGAAAAGAATGTAAATTTTGTAATTTGTAACAATTGTTACTGATACAATCATCTTGAAAAAAAAGATAGACAAAAGAATGGAATAATTTGAACGGATATACAGACTAAAGAAAAACCAAAAGAAACAACTTAAATCTTAAATTTATGAGGAATTTAAAAATGACAAATTTTAAGAGGTACATGAAAGAGCCCTTTTAGATAGTGCTTTCCCCTGAAGTTGCTCAAGCCACTTAACAATAGTTTCCTGACAGATTATTACCAATAAAGATGCCTTTCTGAACTCAGAGATAAGAGCAGCATGTCATTCTAGCAAACTGACAAGATCTTACAATGCCTATTATTCTTGTGATCATGGGACTACCCTGGGGCAGTCTATTATATTCATCACATTCCAGTGGCTGCTAAATTCAAACTGAAACTCATAAAAACCCAAAGTAAACCTAAAAACATTTAACTTGACTTGGCTTTATTAAAATCCAACCTAGCTATATCAGCGGAATTTACAGAAGCGCTTGGAGACTATGGAATTAACAAGATGGTAAAATTACTCAACAAAATCTGTGACACAGATCAGATTCCACTGGACATTTCCAAATCTATACTTATAGCATTGCCAAAGAAACCAGGGCCAACATGTGAATAAAATATAACAATCAGCGTTGAGTCATATTACCAAAATACTTTTAAGAATCATCATGATGCGACTTTACCAGTCAGAAACAAAATTAAACCAGAAATAGCAAAGGAGCAGTGTGGCTTTGTGGAGGGAAAAGGTACAACAAATGCAATCTACATCCTTCGAACTATAATTGAATTAGCTCTGAGAGGTATCTCTGCTTCATTGACTACACCAAAGCATTTGAAACAGTACGACATAATGAAATACACACATTTGTTATTAATACAGCTGAAAACAGATTAGATAGAACAGATCTGTGAGTGATAAAAAACAAATATTGGGAATGGACAGTATTAATGCGAGTTGTTGGGAAAATCAGCTCATTAAAAACATAAAGTGTGGTGACAGACAAGTATGTGTGCTTTCCCCAGATCTTTTTTCTATCTACAATGAAATACTATGTGAAACTTGGAAGGATACCAATGAATTAAAGTAGGAGGCAAAATATAAACAACTTGAGATACACTGATGACATTGTATAAATTCAACTCCACAAAATAAAGAAGACTTGGGATGATTATTAGACATTGTTGAAGAAGAAAACAGAAAGAATGGCTTGGAATTGAAAAGCAAAAAGTCAGAAGTAATGGTTGTCAATCAAAACAATGAGTGTCAACACAGATCAACATCTTTATCAACAGGAATAAACTCAAGCAAAGGTATCAATTGAAATACTTGGATACTAAAATATCAAATAATGGAAGCAACAACACTGAAATTGCAGCAAGAGTAGTGCACAAAGGCATCTCCATTCACACAAGAAGAAGAGCCCTGGACTGCTATATTGAATACATTTACAAAAGAAGTTGGAGGCATCAGAAATGTGGCTCCTACGGAGAGCGCTATGAGCCTCATGGGCTGCAAAGAAACCATGCAAAAAAGTGGTAATGAGAAGCTGATACAACACGATCACTCATAAAAAGAATTAGATTTAGAATATCAATATGTAAACGCAAGGCAATCTTTTGTGGCCATTTGATGGGAAGAGAAACTGGAACACCTTGTGACAACTGGAATGATTGAAGGAAAACACAGCAGGAGAAAACAGAGTGAAAAGATGGATGGATGAACAAGGTGGTTAAAAGTAGGATGAGCGACACATGCACTAAAAGTGCCAAAAGATAGAGATGACTGGAAGGTCATTAGGCTATCAACTATGCTATAGAACAGGGCACCAGATTGATTTGCATGATACGAGACACTGGACTTAGTGGAGTTTGATTATTTACTCCAGTCCTGGCATTAATGGAAAGAGCCAGTAACAAAAGCAAAGTGAGTGTGAAAACCTCACCATATAGGCCCTACATCTCATGGGCTAGTCCAAGATTGGAGGGACTTCCGAATGGGTATGGTACCTAGATCTAGATCTATATCATACTAAAAAGGGTTTCGTTTGATCAGGCCATAGAACTTGTTAATGTAGCAATGCCAATCCAAAATTTCAAAGCTGTAACATTTATCTACTAATGATTGGAAGTTATAAAGCTTGCTCTCAAAAGAAGAAAACTTTTTAAATTTTGAGAATCGGTCCAGAAAAAAAAAATTATAATGAGGATTTAAGTAAGCCAAAAATGTCTATAGGTGTAAAGAGGAATAAATGGTCCAAAAAATGGACCTTTTTGGTGCTTTGTTTTTTGTTGTGAAGGAAGTTAAAACCTCCTAATTTCTTTATTTAGCAATATATTTCCATGAAATTTGACATTTTAGTGTATTTTTTGATATAGAATCATAATTTGTCAGAGATAATTTTGACAGTTTTGTTTCGAAGGGTCAATTTTTGCATACATTAGCATACATTACCCCCTAATCCAAACCTGCGTTCCTTTATTTTGAACGTAAAACCTCCCTAATTCCCATATTTACCAAGATATTTCAATAAAATTTTGCGGGCAGAAGTATAATACATGTATCATTTAGTTTCTTACTTCGTTAAAAGATATATAGCATTCATATGCATTAGTTAATTTATGCATAAATTAGCATAAATTACCGTTTCATCATTTCTTGATGTAATTTCAGAAGTTACCACCTCCAAAATGTTCTTATCATAAGTATCAACCAAGGTGGTTAAATTGTATTTTTGTTTTGTTTCTTAATTTGTTAAAATCAGCATGATAAGTTTATGCATAAATTACGCTGATGGCATAAATTATCTTCCATTCTACACTTGCTATGTAGAAATTTATAAGTGCCATAATTTGCGACCCAACCCCTGCAGGTAACGTTAGTCTAGAGCCATCCTTGCACATCTGAATCCATTATCCGTGGAATCGGCATCCATATTTTTCAACAGAAGCTTCTTCATCCATATTGAGGATGTTTAAAAAAAAAAAAAAAAAGAAAAAAAAAGGAGAAAATACATCTAGAAGCTCGCTTCAGATACTGAGAGATAATTCAATGTTCATTGAGCGTTTCTTATCCTTCAACTTCCTACGTTCGTGGGACTTGGTACACGTACCTAATTAGAATAGTAATAATAGCGTGACTGCTCATGGAGTCACCCCAGCCTCAATGAGTTATTTGAGTTACAATATTGTATTTGGTTACTGAATCAGTCATACAGAACGCTCACTTCACATTTATTTTAACAGGATATATCAGATCAGACTCAATGCCCAACCTCCCCGCCAAGAGCTAGATCTAGATCTAGATCTAGATCTCACACGAATAGTTAGAAACCATCAATTAAATATTTTATAAGCTAACTTGGTAGATAAGATGTTATCTTCATTCGAAAAGCATACTAAAGAAACAAAAACTTTTTATAGATGTACAGGCAACTGCAAATGTACCACTATTTATTTGTTTTTTTCTTAAAAGAAAACAAACTATTCGTTTTAAAAGCAGAGAAGTCCCCATATTATAGATGCGCTAATGGATTATTTTAAACTGAATACTATAGGGGGTATAAGTTAAGTCAACATAGTACTCCAAGTGCTTTGAGTAAAAATTGTTTGAAAGAAAGTCATGTTTCTAAAGTGCTACAAATCTATTAAAAATAGAGTGAATACTTTATGTTTTAATAGCATTTTTACGTTTCAAAATCCAATAGCTATCTATTTTATTTACGTAGATTTACCCTAAACACCCCTTTGCAAGCCATTATTAGAATAATGACAATCCAATAAGATAAACTCGCCTAACCCAGTTCACATGCTCTCGACCAATGAGAGAAGCGCTCTTAGCCATGTGACGTCACAAACCAAACGTCAGTTTGTGCGCTACACCAAAGGCTTAGCAAGCCGGCTCGTCTTGAATGTCAAGTGTCAATATTTTGAGAGGGTGGGTGTCTTTCAAAGACGAATACGAGCAAATACACGGACAAAAAGTAATGTAAGTAGGTAAAAATTGCACAAGAGATGTTAAAAAACTATCTGTCCAACGACGAAATGCGTACTCCTAGTAGTTTTAGGGAGCAGCGAACGAAAAGAATAAACTCGTTCAGAAACAACACTTCCAGACGGCCGATCAATACCGTTTTACCGCAGAAGTATAGATATATCTAGAAGAATATCTTTTCTGATTGTACACCAAGTTTCATCGCGATAAGTTATAAAATGACGCTGTAGTTACATTTATAAAACGGCAACCGTTGCTTACTCGCGGTCCATTTTTTTGCCTAGGTCTACGGGCCGCGGCGCACTGAATTTTAGCTAGAGTTGTCTAGCCTGCGGACGTCGGATTGACATTGCTAATTAATGCCTCAAGTAGGCCTAAGTGTAAATTCTCTAGCAGTAACAATGAATTAGGCCCTCTACCTAAAAAAAAAATACGGCAATGTACAAAAACATTGAAGAAATATGGGATAATTTCCAAATCTGAATATCTTACCAATGAAAATTAGAATTTCCTCAAATATCGTATAAATCTAGATCTAGATCAAGATCTATGTTTGTCTTCTAGGTCTAGACTGATGCAATGCTTCCACAAGAACCGGCCATGTCAATGTATCACTCAGTGCGGAAGAAACTGAAGAATACTGAGTCATTAAGTCAAATAATGTTAAATTATTCTTATTTTTTGCTTAGCCATGATACACTAACTCAATTCCTTGCAATACAGCATAAATAAATTTATATTAGCAATTTAAAATGATTGGGGCTAGTAAAAGCTAGCATATAATCATGAAAACTGAGATTTGTTGAAAAATAATCAGAATATAATTTTAATAACAAAAAATAAAACCTTACTTGGCATTGTAAAATCGAAAGTGATAGTGGCATGTGTTCCGGTAAGAAACATGAGATACCTCCATTGATTAGACAGGCGAGCGAGTTAGCTAACGGTAGGCTATGCTATGAATACTGTGAGAAATAACTTCTAAATGAGTTCCTCAATCTCGTTGTGAATAGATAGAGATACATCCTCGTCTTTAGGTTATATAGAAGGTATGGAAATGTTCACAGTATTATCCTTAGATCGAAATTTAGATTGATAATTAATGAGGGCAATAAGCTGTCTTATTTTTTTTCACTAAAAGAAACTTGAAGGTACCAAAAAACTAAACTGATCTAGTCTAGAGCCTAAACCATGCCAAAGCCATTTTCATAACTACAAGTCAACTATTTCTATGGAGGCTGTACATTTCAATTTATACGGCTGTAAAGGTCTTTTTTTTAAACTGTAATCTGGTTTGTCAGATTTGAATCATGAATGTAGTTGCACATCTCAACTAATGTTTTTACAAACCACTTTCAATAGTAACGAGAGTCACCTGACATGATTTAAAAGAAAGGGAAACGGGACTGCTTAAAATATTGATAGTTCATTTATTTGTTTGTTACAGTCTTCTATTATATCTGAATGTAAATAAGTTCTGCTATTTATCATGGATCTCTTATAATTTTTATAATTGAAAATGAAACTATTGAAAGAAACTCGAAATTTCTAAATAGTATGAGCTTATAAAAAGTTTGGTTTTTATTTTCTTCCTCATCAAGCATAGATCTATTGTTTTCTTATTCTAGTTGCTTTTGTATTAGTATCGTCAATATTAAATAGCAAGATCTTTATCATTCTCTCTCACTGTCTCTTTCTCTCTCTCTCTCTCTCTCTCTCTCTCTCTCTCTCTCTCTCTCTCTCTCTCTCTCTCTCTCTCTCTCTCTCTCTCTCTCTCTCTCTCTCTTTCTCTCTCTCTCTTTCACTTCAGTCACTCAAATTTATCTTTCTCATAACATTTTCCTTTTCCTTTTATTTTATGGACTATGATACTAAAAATTGTGAAATTTCACAACATTACAAAACTGTACATTAAGCTTAATGAAAAATCAATAGATGATGTACAGTATATTTTGGATAGTTTTTTAGACCAGTTTCTTATCCCCGATCCTTTTTTTTGTGTGTGTAGGTTGTACAAGCACTTCCCAAATACTTGCTAAGTATTTAAATACAATTTCATGTCCACAAACTTTAACTGCGTTCATCTCGATTTTGAAAAATCAGACATTCTCTTGATCCTATTCTGCAAATCTGTTTTTGGAATTAAATTAATTGCTTAGTTTAACCCTTTCTAATATGTCATTGTGATTGTCCTTGAATGCCACAGACATTTTGTTGATATGATATAGTTACTATAGAGGTACTCCTTTTCAATTATTGTTCAGTAAAGAGTGTGTATGGTACCTGATTGTGCTCATAGGGCTTCAAAGTTTGTTGGCGAGACACATATTTGTTGAGTGCATTGGAAGGAGGCCAAAAGCTGTATGCGATTCATAATTTTAATGCAGAACTTTACTTAAGGAAGGTATTAGACGCTTTCTATTTTAGACGTAATAAAATTTTTGAGATGCCCATTAGGAAAGCAAGTGAATAAATCAAGACAATAAGGGCTCTAACACTTGTATCGTTGAACAATTCTGAATCCTGCTCTTCCATTGATGAGTTGAATTGTTTAGTCATGATTTAAAGAAAAACAAAAGAACTTAAGTCACCTGTTAGGGTGTAAAAAAAAAAGCACAAAAAAAGTAAAATAAGCTCTAATGTAATTTAGCTGTGGGCACAAACATACCAAACAATACTCAAAACATAAACCAACCTGAAATGTGCATAATTATGAAGGGCTATAACAAATAGTCAGAAAAGATAGATAAAGCTGCACTTGTGATTTTAACAAAACCTTATTGGGTTGGCTATTCAAATAGTACAGCATAGATAACACATCTATGATGTGTTCTTTAAAAGCCTTCTGTGGCATCAGGTTTTTGTGGACAAGCTATGCCAAACAATTAAAAAAACGTTTATAATGTCTTATACTATAACTAAGATCATGAATCCTATTTAAAAAAAAGTTGACCACATGTAATTTGTAAATACAGTGAATGGAATACCCAAAGCTGTAGTTTACAAGGTTTCAAACCTTAAAAAAAAAAGTTCACTTTTGATCATTACCTCATATGAATGGACCTATCTTGATTGATGTCAAGAACAGTCAGACATTGTCTTTAAATTCAATCTGATCCTAATCCAGACCATTTTGTTTCTTAACCTCTACTCCAAACAATACTTTGAACGATTAGTTAAGAGCTGTATTTTCTCAATAGGTGAAAATTAAGGATTCTTAAACCCAATAGCAGCTTGAAATTTAATACTTATCTATGGCAAAACCTCATTTTGGTCCGCCCAGATTCAATTTTGTAAACTATTGTAAAGATTTTAATTGCATCTCTGAATTTTTGGCAGCTGACATTGTTGTAGATAAGGCTCCAGAAAGGCTTTCATTTATGGAGGGTGGACCATATGCATTACTTATAGGTACTTAAATTCTTTTTAAAATACCTTTTTTTTACCCCCATGCCAGATCAATACATTGTACCAGCTATGTATTCACAAATCACTTTGAAAAGATATATCGTTGGCTGAAAGCCAGAAATGACTATATCCATTTTTCCCAAAATACTAAAAATAGCACCACTGAAACCGCCATGCTTTGTTTTGCTTGTCTATTTTCATTATTTTTGGTCATAATGTGATCAATCATTATTCCCTTGAGTTAAAATTTAACATATTTATCACAAATTAAAAATCTGAAAAAACTTTAAATCCATTTTTCTCTAAACATCAAATTCCGACATAGTCTTTTCTGGTTGTCAGCTGACTATATTTCTTACCTGTTTAGGATCCTGATTGCTCTAAAAAATGGATTGAAATGTAATGTTTCTTGATTGCCACTCCTTATGAGAACAATTATTGTGCTTGTACCATTAGAATATTATTGAATTTCTGAGATAAAATAATGATCAAAGACATCCTTTCTTTTCCTTATTTTGAAATATTTCCCAATCTTTTAAATCTAGATTCTGCATGCTTCAGACTCAGGCTGAGGAGCAGCTTAGCAAAGAGATTCTTTGCATTTGGTGCCAGAAATTAATCATCAGGCTGTCAAATATTTTTTTCCTATTGTCTTACTGAGAGCTAAATTCAAAATGGGGAAGCCTAAAGTTAAACAGCAACGGGACAGGATTAATAAAGCAGGCCACAGCATGAATCCAGGTATGGATGGAGTTTGAGAATTTTATATTTTTCTTTTGTTTTAATTTTTTCATTAGCTGTTTACAGGTAGAAAGTGATACTTTTATATCCTCTGAAATGACCTTTTGAAGTAAATCATTTCCCTTATAGGTAGGATATAATAGATCTGGGAAAGATTAAAGATATTTTAACTTCATCTGTCCTAGATTCAATTTTTTTTTTCTCTCTGAAAGACAATTAATCAATCCTCAAAAGTGCATTGTTTTCTTTTTAGACATATTGCAATTTTTTTCTGCTTTTTCTTCGTTTTAAAAAATTTTGAAAGTTCCTCAGCAAAAGAAATTACTGATATGTATTTTTTTTAAGATCGCCCAAAGACATCTGCAGGTATGAGAGACCGTACTACCATCAGAAGGTTGCAGATGTATCGCAACTTTAAAGCCAAAAGGTAATATAGACATAGACAATCTTTTTAAACAATGGGCAAGGAAAAACCATGCGATGTTTCCATTCAGAGATAAAATGATAGTTGAAATTTTCTAGATCCATCTTGTTTTTTCAACAGCCCTAGATTTTTTCCCCCTTATGTTTCAAATTATATCCGAAATATAGACTTTTACAACTAAAACCAATTATAAAGCTAAAAGAAGTACCGATATGGCAAATATATAAATATATATGAGTCATGATATTCACCTCACCCCAGGCTAAAGGTATTATTTTCTGCCCAAGAATCTTAGAGAAGATAAGATTTGTTTCCTTCAGGGTCATGTATTAAGTTGTTCCTTAAGAAAGTCAAACCTAATATAGAACAGGTTGAATTCAAATCACACTTACTAGCTCCAAAATCTAGATAACTGATTTATTTTGCTTGTCATGCAATATTGAATCCAGAATTGCCATGAGTTTTTTTTTTCAATGCATAATGTTTAAGTCTGAACTTTTCAGGGACTTAAACTGCTTATGATCACCATGAAATCTATGAAATATTTAGTTTTTGTTTTTTTTTATATATCAAACTATTGACATTTTTAATGAAGGAAACCTAAAAAATGCAAATGTTTTTTTTATTTGTCCTTTTTTCATAGTACTGAGTGAAAGGTCTTTACAATATTAATTGAGGAGATATATTTTGCCTGTAATTTAAATACTAAGAATTATATTATCACTAATAAGATTCCAAAATCAAAATTAATTTTCATCTAAATCCAATCGCAAGAAGTTGAAATGTTAATATTGTCTTCAATTGGGTGAAGAGGTAGGTTAAATTTTCAAATGTTATTTCCATTGGTCATTGCTGATTGGTTGCTTCTTTTTGTGAATTCAAAAATTAAAGAATCATCATGCCCCAATTATTGTTTGACTTTTCAGAGATGCATCTGGAAAGATTATTAAAGCTGCACCATTTCAATCTACCCTCAAATCTGGTACCATGGCCAGAGTAGAACCCAACAGAAAATGGTTTGGTAAGAGGGAATAAGCCTCATTGTCGGTAGATTTTTTTTTCTTCTGTTTCATAACCACATGTCAGATAAATGCCTGCTTTAGGTGAATTATTACAATTATTACTTTAGGGGTTTGACAAACTTTTGCTTTATGACTCTAAACCTATGCTACATTATCTAAACACATGCATTAAATTCAGATTTCAGGGAAAGATATAACTGTTTTGTGGGGTGGAGGGGGGGGGGGGGAAATTACTTCTAAATTATTTCACCATTATTTGGCAGGGAGTTGTACTTTTTAATACTTAAACAAAATTAATGATGAGGGTAGGAAAGAAGAAGAGATAAGGCTAGACTGATTGCTTGTAGGCTGATGTGAAGAGGGATGAGGCCACAGTAGGCCTTCAGGAGGGGTTTGGAGAGCACGGTCAAGATGATAATATAACGTCACAGTTTGTCTGCCCCACCTGTCATGGGAGAATGTTTGAAGCCTAGGTCGAAAGCTACAGGCATTGGCTTAGTAACGGCTAAGCATTTGCACATGAACTACGGCATAGACTAAGGCCAGTATTAAAAATGCATTAAAAGTTTACCATAAATCATAGACATGCTAAAAACATTAGTTTACAATCATCAGAAAGCCTTACTTTGTTAAGGTCTAGGTCAACTGTGCAATAGAAGTCAAGATCTCCCAATGCAATTCCATTCGCTCTGATATTCTTAGAATTTTTACTTTAGGTGCCTGATTTTTATTTCCATGTTTGATTTTGAATGAAAAAAGAAACAACAAAAGAATGTATCTAACCCAACAAAAGGAAAGCGTTGGTAAATGCACTGCCTAGAGTATAAATGACAGAATATGTTTTACTATGTTAACAAGGAAGTATCTGATCATTTTTACAGTGCATCTTCTAAACATGTTGAACAAGTCTACCAAGCTTTTAATTGAATACTACTGAGTAGCTGATTTGGAGGTTGGAAATTACTTGCTGGTAGCTAGTTTGACAAGAGATACTTTACACCAAAGTGCATAACTTAGTCAATCAAGTGTTATATTAATGTGCCATGCTGATTTTTAAAACTTGAATTTTTTTTCTGTTGATTTAAGGAAACACCAGGGTTGTCACACAGAATGCACTGCAGGCATTTAATGAGGCTATGGGAAAGGTCAAATCAGATCCTTACAAAGTTGTGATGAACCCCACAAAGAATCCAGTCACTCTACTAAGCTATACACCCAAAGCAGTAAGCTTTTGAGCTTTGCTTTAATCATCTTATGAAGTTTAAAACCAGCAGTAGCTTGCTTTGGAAATAGTATATTCAATCTCCATGAACAATTTACAGTATTATTATTAAAATAATGTCCATAGTAATTAGTATCATGTGGTCAAAACTTTTAAAATGATTTCATAAGCTATGAATGTTTTGAATGAAAAAGAGGCATCCATACTTTTACAATAACTGACTTGAATATTTCATTTCAATTCTTTTTTCATATCAAAGTAAAGTCAAAATTCTCTTGTATTGAATAGGTGTTCTAGTGTTTTTGTTCTGTTAAAGTTTAATAATCACAGTCGTCGAAATGACCAAAAATGATACTCAATTTTTCATCAATCTAATGCTACCGGCATAGCTTATAATATGTTTGTTTCTTCCCATGTGGTGACGTGTATGTATTTTTGCTGATTCCATCAGGTTAAAATTTAAAAGAAAAAACCGTCATTGGATTATTCATTTAATATTTCAGTCTCTTATTTTTCAATCTAAGCTTGATTGTCCAAGTTGGAAAAAGTTGCAAATGTTAATGTTACAAGTTTTGTGCAATTACCACTTTTATTACTTACTACCATTTTTATTCATTTGCATTATTCAATTTAGGCATCTGCACCAAGACTGTTGGATACTGAGCCTTTTGAAAAAGTCTTTGGAAAAAAAGCAACCCGGAAGAAACCCACATTGGATACATATGATTTAAATGTAATGTTTAAATGAACTATGAGTTGTTTAAGATTGGTGATAATTGTATATATATATTAATTAAATATGATGTTTTTCTTTAAAGGAATGGAATAATAACGGAGAAAATGGCAGCTGAATTATAGAACTGAATTTTCCTAGTATGGATTAATAAAATTTGATAAAAACTGTAGCAAAGCTTAAAGCTTTAAGGAAGCATGGTTTTCTCTTGTTGATGTCTGGCTTAATTTTTTTTATTTAAATGCATTCAAACTTTGGGTTGTTTTTTTTAACCATTTCCCTATGTTTTATTTCTGATTAGGAAATGGTTAGGAAAGCAAATGAGGATCTGGCTAAATGGGAAGAGTCACATGGCTTGCTGATCCCCGGTGAGGACTGGGTAAAGGATGAACAAATGGAAATTGTTTTCAAGGCAGGAACCTCAAAGCGAATTTGGAATGAGCTTTACAAGGTCAGAGGAAGATGTCAAGGATTTCTTCTGGATTCAAACTCCCAATTGTCTGTCCTTTTTCATATAAAAAATTTGCTTCTCTGTGACAAAAGAGCATATATTCTTGAATGTGTATAAAAATGGGATCATGGAGTTGAAATTAACAAAACTGACCTTCACTGCCATTCATTGATAATATGGTACTTGGAAGTTTGACAAAAGCAGTATAATTTTTTAGAACCATTCATTGTAGGCCTGGTTTTATCATTTTCTAATTTAAATTCTCACTAGCTGTACGCTTGTTGCCAGGTAACTCTATCCCCAAGTTATTAAATTCTTTTTAGGAAACAAAATTGGTCTACTTCTCTACAGCAGTTGATGCTAAAGTCATCTTGCTTCATTGGTAGACCTCAAATTAATAGTTGAAGAATCAAGCCACTTTGAAATTGTATTTCAAACTGGTTCAAACTTTCATCCACAATATTTGTAAATTAGTTGTCATGTTGTGTTATTTTTCTTAATTTCTTTTATTTTTTAGTCTCTGCATGATGTTGAAAAAAAGTATTCCAACGTAATTTTCCATGTCAAGATTGATGCAACAGACAGGTTATAATTTGAAATATAATTATTACATAAAGTGTCTTTTGCCTTTGTCTTAAATATCATTTGGTGATAGCAAAAATTATTAGTACAAACAGTTTCCTGTTGAATTCTTTCTTCCTATAAGATGTAAATGATTTGTTATTGTTTTTTTTTCTTTCACTGCTATTTGTTGCTGATTATTTTTTTTCTTGATCATGGTATAGAGAAATAGCTTATAAAGTCATACAATTTATAATAGCTCTTGTCTGCTTGACAAGCAGAAGTATAAATTTTAAATTATTGATTGATTGAAGTAGGAAGAAATTGGCAATGAATGTTGACACAAATTGTTTTTCACTTCAAGTTTTGTCTTTAGAAAAATGGGTTTTAAAGATAATTCTCAAGCAGGTGATCTGTATTGGTCTAACCTATAACAACAGCATATTATGATGGTCTTAATTATATTGCTCTAATGGAAGACCTGAAATAAAGTGTTGAAGAATCAAGCCACTTTGACTTTATATGGCAATGTGGTTCAAACTTTCACCAACATTTTATTATATTATTTTCTATGTACTTTTTGCTATTAGTGGATTTTAAACAGAAATTTATAAAAGATACCTTTACATTTAGACATTTGTAACATTTAATTTGTTGGTTTTTTTTTTAAATACTAAATATGCCATCTTAAGTCAGGCTTTGTTGAAAAGAAAACATTTTTGTTACTTATTTTTATTGCAAAGATAACCAAAAGGAATAAATTTAAAGGCTTATTGAATTCTGTCATGTCATATGAAATAAAGTTTATAGATTTTGTTAAAATCTTTACTCTATTGTTGTTTATTTCATGTTAATTTTCTTTCAGGTTATAGACTCATCAGATGTGTTGCTGCAGGTACTAGATGCAAGGGACCCAAATGGTACTCGATGTATGCAAGTTGAAAACTACTTGCAAAAGGAGAAGCCTCACAAACATCTCATATTTGTTTTGAACAAAGCTGATCTTGTTCCTAATTGGGCTGTGGTAAGTGTTTGAATCTCATATCAACAGAAGTTGTTTTTTTTTATTTTGGGTTCAGCAGAAATGTTATTTCAAATGCTTGTACTGTTACACTGCATAATTAACCAAAATATTTATCGAATTTGTTCTTGTGAATGTGACTCCTTGTTTATTTTTTTTTTTGCTTAGAAAGAGGCACTTAAATTTAAAAGAACCAATCATTTTGTTAGGCACTTTATCTTTATCAAGAAATTTTCCACGACAATAGAGCTTCACCATACTTTTTAAAGAAAATGTTTGGATGGAAGAATTTGAAATATTTTAAATTTTCAATGAAAATAAGAAAGAAACAAATAGCAGTAATGTTCTTTTTGTAAAAGTTGATTTTTGTAGTCGATGTTATTAGAATTTCCAATTTGTATGAAAAGATAAACTTCTCCTTGAAGATATGTGTGTGCCACAGAGATAACCTTATAATTAATGATTTTTTAATTTGTTTTTCCCAAACTAGTTGAGCTGTGGGATTCAAAAGATTTCTTACTTGCCTCAAAGGTTTCTTATGTTTATTGTTGATATTGCATCTTTTGATATTCCTTTTTTGTCATTAGCTGACAAATATTGATTATTTTGTCTAAGTTTTTTTTTTCAGCCTTATGCGATTCATAGCTTTTTTCCTAATCTTTGTTTTATTTAATTCCAGAAAAAATGGGTGGCTATTTTATCTGCAACTCGCCCAACTTTAGCGTTTAGGGCAAGTATCACAAACTGCTTTGGAAAGGGTGATCTTATATCTTTGTTGCGACAGTTCGGAAAGGTTTGTTGTTGTTTTTTTTTCAACCATATCGAAATGAAAAAATTTCTTTTATGTTTTGGGGGAGATGTAAATTTTTTCTTCACACACTCTCTTGTGGATCCTGGTAAAGTTTTAAACTTGAGAAAAAAATCTGTGACAACTCATCATCATGTCCAGATTTGTAGGAGTTTTGAATGTTATGCATTTTGTCTAGATTCTGTTTACATTTTAATTTCCAAGGAATTTTGTCTATGAAGCATATATAGAAGTGACATCCTTTTATCCTTTTTTGGGCAGTGAAATTGCAACTTGTACATTTTCTACAACATTTGTTTTAGCTACATCAAGACAAAAAACAGATAAGTGTTGGATTAATTGGATATCCAAATGTTGGTAAAAGTTCCATCATCAATGCTCTCAAGTCAAAAAAGGTCTGCAATGTTGCTCCAATCCCTGGTGAAACCAAGGTGAGCATGAGGGAAAATATTTTTTTTAAAACAAAAACTTGATTCTAATAATTTAACAACAATGACGACAGATATCACAATTGTGGCAAAAAAATGGCTCTCAATAGTGTTGATTTAATGTCATAAATTAAAACTAAATATCTGAAAACAAGTGACATAAGATATGTGATTTTTTTATAAGGAAAAATAAAACCACACCACATTCATCAATATTAAGGCTCTTCAATCTGTCTTAAATTTTTTGTTGTATCTTTTTTTTAGATTTACCTTCAAGCAATTAAGCATACCTTTAAGTATGTACTTGACATCCTTTGAACAACACACCAAAAGTTATTTGGTATTTTCCATATCATGAATATAGGATCTTATTCTTAAGATGTCAACTCTTTCTGCAAAGTTCATATGCTCTTTTTTTTTTTTTTGTTTTTTTTTGTTACCTTTTTCTCACTCTTTTTTAACAGTGAGTAGGCTTTAAATTAAGTGACATGTGTTATATGTAGCAAATTATTATAGGGCAGACATTTGAATTTACAATCGCAGAAAATTCATCTATTTACTTTTAAATAGATTATTTGCCAGATCCCTGACTTCCATATAATCATTTTCCAAAAATGTTCCCTCAAGCCACCAGAAATGCTCTATCCTTTACATGATCTTAGTTATGTAAATATGAATGTATACAATTTTGGTTTTTGTGGTAACAGGTATGGCAATATGTGACATTGATGAACAATCTTTTTCTTATCGACTGTCCTGGAGTTGTTTACCCATATGGAGCTACTCCAACAGATATGGTTCTGAAAGGAGTGGTAAGACATGCTATCAGTATTTTTTAAATGACTTCACAGCAAAAGCAGGTTCATAAACGAAGTGGGTTCTAAGACAACAAGTTCTTAAAAGGAGACCATTGCAATGTAAAATCTTGTTGATTTTTTTTTAAATATGTGGGTATATAATACAATCAAGCAATATTTATTTACATTATACTTTTGAAAGGCTCAGTGATACTTTTTTTAGTTTCAAATATATTAAACATAGAAAAAGTACTAGGAATATTAGTCTTTCCACAAGAAAATACGCTCTTTACCTCAGCCATTAAAGAGAGAAATCTTCATAATTTTATAGCAATTTTATTGTAATTTCATTCAAGCAAACCTTATTGTATTAGGGCAATAAAACAAGTGGGTTTCTTTGTTCATATCCCAAATAGGGAAAATCTATTATGGAACTATAGAAAAGAGATTGGAATTTTGAATTCCGTTGAGTACTGTAAAGGACGGCTTTCAGTTGACAGCTAGAATTTGTGCTTGCTTATCTTTGGGCCTACTCTTAAATTGATAGCATCATTTTTTCAGTTAATAGATATTTACATTATTTTTCTTCTTAGGTGCCTTTGAACAAGCAAACGAATCTTAAGAATGAAGAATTATCAGACATGTTTTTGAACATGCAGTCTTTTATCCCTTGAGCTTAACATTATCTAGAAATGGCTTTGTGTACTATTTAATGTTTGTTGTGAGTATCAGATTTCATTGGAATCTGGAATGTCATATGTTTAAGTGTTTGTGAACGTCAAGAGAATCGATTTTTATTTTTGAAATTGCTTTAGGTATAGCTCAATCTTTCATTACAATGCTAATTCCTATCACTACCATCAAAATCCATTCCGATATGATAAACCTGATACAACTGGGTTTTTATTGAAAAGAGTAAGGCCAGTAAGATTTCATCTCTTTCTTTAAATTTATCGATAACAAACTTTCTTATGCCTGGCAGGTTCGAGTTGAGAAAGTGAAGCAGCCAGAGGATTATGTTCATGCTGTCTTGGACAGAGTGAAGGAGGAGTATCTTCAGAAGACATACAGTGTCACTAACTGGAAGAGCCCTGAGGATTTTCTGGAGCAGGTTGCCAGAAAATGTGGCCGCTTGCTGAAGGTCAGTGTAAAATTTAAAATTAATATGTAAACAAATGCTTAATCTTGAAACAAGATCCATGGATGCACAAGATGAAAAAAAAAAAGAATTAATTTTTTTCATTTTCTAAACCTTTTCGTGTGATTCTTGGTCAAGTCTTTGATTTTAGTTGCATTTGAAAATGACCAATAAAAATTTCTAATCTTTGCCTTATGTTTCTCTCCTGTAGGGTGGTGAAGCAGATATCAGCACTGTTGCCAAAAATGTTCTCAATGACTACCAAAGAGGCAAAATTCCTTACTTTGTAAGACCACCAGAATCAGAGGTAATTTCTGTAGGGAGATGGAGTAGATCTCTAAAACCTGTTCTAGTATCAGCAAGATAGCAGCTAATATGATGAGAATGATTTACATGGGTGCAAGTCCTTCAACTCGCTCTAAATATATGGAGGTGGTAGATGTGTTGTGACCCAGTTTTCAAATTAGATCTTAATTTTTATTTGTATGGCTTTATATTAGCCAAGAAAGCACAGTACAAAATATTGTCAGCTCCTTCCTTTTCTATGAAGCATCAAACTCCTCTACTCTTCTTACCCCTTGTACCACTGCAGCTTTTAACTTATTGCATTATGAGTAGAGTTATGAGCTATATCTGAAATAAGGATTTTAGTACTGAAAATATGTTTTTGCATATGCCATAAATGGTTATTTTTTATTAGACAATAATATACTCTAGTTCTGTTTGTCAATTTTCAAAAATTTCTATTTTGTTTACACCCCATGTCTACCTTTATGACTAGTATAATAGGATTTACACAGCAATTTCATTGAATCACCTACATCTCATGTTAGCCAATGAAAAAATGTGTTAACACAATATCAAAATAATGTAAAAGCTATTTTCATTTTTATTGATACTAAATGTGAGCCATTTATACACCACGTCTTTCAATTTAATAAAGAAATGGCTTGTTGGTTACTAAAATGGAGACATAGTGTTTACTGACGCAGCTCATTCTCTGTGTGCCCAAACATCCCTCTAGCCTGCAATATGCTTAAAAGAACAGATAAGAATGCATTTTTTACAGCATTTTTACAAGCAGTTTCTGTAATAGAGTTCCCTGAATTTGTGCAGCCATTATAAATTCCTTTTAAAATTTTTGCAGCTCCAGAAAATACAGTGATTAAATTCTGGTACAGATGATTAGTTTTTGAAAGCACAGAAGGGATTAAGGGATTAAAAGTTGGCTGCTCTAAACCAAATGCAGATAAATAATTTCAGCTTCTTATACAAAAAAAAATAATCTCTCACTCTGTTGTTCTCAATAGCATATGACATTAGGACAAATCAAAGTGGAAAGTGGTTTTTATAGTTTCCATCAGTTATTGCCTTCTGTGCAACAGCACTGTTTGACACATTTAGGAGAACAATCAAATGTTGAGTGGGCTAAAGAAAGAATAAATAAATAATTTGTGCATATTTTCTTAGCTCATGCCTCATATGTAAAAGGAATAAATTTTTCAAGCTGACAACCACATGTTGGAACGTTTAATCTTATACATGTAAGACTGTCAATATTCTTCAAATGTACAAGTGTAAGCGTAAAGTAAAGAAATGATTTCATATACTTTTTTCGCATTTTTTTTCAATTTCCTTCAAATTGGTATATGGTATATCTTTATGCAGAAGAAAAATAAAGTCAATTTAGTAAAGCGTATTCACTTTTTTAATAACTCATTAGTGTATGGTCTGAAACTAAAAAGTACCCTTGGAGTCAAACAGTAAATGGTCAAGCATTGCATGTTTTGTAATGCACCATGTTATCATGAAACATGGAAAGTTCACTATTTGATTGAAGTTAAAGGCTATATTGTCTCTTATTGTGGCTCAGATCTGAAGACCTGGATGGTTTATCATTTCTAGGTGTACCATCAATACATTAGTACTCACAAATTTACCTGACATATTTTTTTTAGGTTGTTGTTGTTAAAAATGCAACTTATTGCATGATGATTTAAAAAAAATTGAATGCCTTACTCTCAAAGATGCTTTGAAGTTTTAAAAGAATGGTCAGCATGACTTTATTTTTTATATAAAAACAAAATCACCTATTACAAATAAGTCGGAACAAGTTACTTGTTGCATCTAATAGATACAAGAGGTATATATTAAGTAGAAAGGCTTAACTACAGTAACTAATGTGGGGAAAAAACTCAAGTGCAGTAAATCTTTCCCAGCGGGCATCCTGGTCTTTACAAATGTCTAATAATTTTGTTGACATACAAGATATTGTAACCTTTTTGTTAACTACTCATTCAAGTTATAGCTCCTATCGGCAATTTCTATGTAGTTATTATTTTTTTCTTTGCAGCTGGAAGAAGAAATGGAGGAAGACAAACTTGGCTCAAAGATTCCAAGTGGAAATGAAAACATAGTGAATAGTGCAGAAGAGACAGGAAACTCAGAACAGATAGAGAGCACATCTGACTTGGTCACAGATAGTTTAAATGAAGAGAGTGGGGCTGAAAACAGTGATAATGATATGACTAAAGAAAATGTTGACATGGACAATGATAATGTACATATTGAAGGGGACACAGGTAATGGTATATCTGATAGTAAGGAAGAGCCTTCTAAGAAAATCAGTAAAAAGGAAAAGAAGAAAGCAACAAAGAAAAAAGTGACAGTGGTGCATCCTTTTCTTGAGAGGGCAGGCAGAAAACTGGGAAATATTAAAAAGAAAATGGCTTTACTAAAACAAAATTTGAAAGAAATTCAAGCAAAGAAAGCACTTCGTCAGGCTGAAAAAGATGGATCAGAGTTAGAATCCATTGTCTCACCTTTGGGTAATGAAGATTCATCTAAAGGGAGTCATAAAGGTAAAGCAGCATCACTTCGAAAACTCCCTGCTTTCATTAAAATCAATCAAGAAGAGTCTGACTTGGGACCTGATTCTTTCAAAAGAGGAAAGAGATATATCGATGTGGATAATACTGTTCCAGAGCAAACAAAAGAAGTTGCCACACATTCATCTCCTTCAACTTCCCTGAGGAGGAAACGTAACATGACAGAGGAACTTGCTATTTCAGACCAAGGGACTGAAAGTTTGCCTAATCAAGTGTCTGGATCCAAGAAAATCCGAAGGTCTACAGATACGATTGTGTCAACTTCGAGTGGGTCAATGATAGTCAGTGAAAAGGATATGACAGACACACCGAAAGACACCTTCAAAAGTCCTAGAAATGCAAAGTCTCAAAAAGGTTAGTAATAAAACTTGTTGTAAGTTAATCAGTTCAACTGTAAACAATGTGAAGGGGCTTATGTTATAACTAGTGAGAAGACGTTTTGTTCTGAAATGGATATTTATTCAGTAATATTAATGGTAGCTGCTCAATTTGTAAGAAGAGCTAAATTGTTTCAAATTGTTTAGAATTTAAGTTTTAGGTTTTTTTGGCGAGTATATTCTATGGAAATATCTTTAACTTCAAAATGGAACACTTACATCATCATATTGAACCAGCCTTTTTAATGAAAATTGAAACTATCCCACTTACAAATATGATTTCTGTAAGAAAATGCAGACAAAAGGGGATTTACATCTTACATCATGTGTTGAAATGTTTTGAGAGTTAAACAGTCCTTCATTTCCTTATTGCTTGGTATCATGAATACTTAATTTTTTTATTTTTTTTTTTTAGTAAAACTTTATCCATTGCACATTAGCCAAACACCAAAAGATTGAGTTTGTTCTCATCATTTTTTTTTTTTGTTAAATTTAGGCTGTTCAATTACTCTGCATAATACATAGTAGAAAACTGTTCAGAATACAGGACATAGCGAACTAAGAAAAAGTTTCAACAAAATAACAGATTAATCATTTTTAGTTACTCACAAGGAACCAGTGCAGTGGATATTTATCTGTAAGTTTTCTGAAGCCTAAAGCTATTTCCAAATATCTTATGAGAGAAACATGTCTTAAACCATTACAATTTTAGGTTAAAAAAGAAATCTCAGACCTTTGACCTCATAAATTAAATTTATTAGCTTGGAAAGAGCAATAATTACATTTGCAGAGTTACAAAACCATTGAAGGCAATAATTTAAAAAAAATGAATTATGGCCCTAAAATTTATATATCTATTAAAGTTTTGTCTCGCTTGTGTGAACCTGAGACACTCACTATGTATTTAGTAGTTTCCGTACTATGCAAAGCATGGAGGAAAACATTGCATTTCAACATAACTAATCCTGCAAAAGTCTGCAATTCAAGTTAATGGTAGAGAGCAGTTCTAATAGGCTTTATTCAAAATGGGATATTAAATTCTTGTCATTCATTTGTTTCATTTTTTTTTTAATGTTATTGAGAATTTTGTGACTTAGATCCAAATGTTTTGCGGAAGCCCAATTTTTTTTTTTAATTTTGAAGTCTCATTCAGGATTCTCTCTCAGGGACAGTGACAAGTCTACTATCACACAGCTTCTCTTTTCTGGTGAAACAGATAATTAAACCTGCAAAAGCTATGTACTTAATTGCATACTTAACAGATAATTTACAGAGACATCTTAATTGGAAGATAATCTAGAGGAAATCACAAAATAAATAATTTTTTTTCAAAGACAACTGTAAATTTTCATCAAAAAGTTTTGTGATTGATCCAAGAAAAATATGCTGAGACAAATGAAAAATAACGCTAGATGCACACTGTCATTTTTAAATTTGAGCAAGACCGGATGGACTAATTGCTATTATATTGTTTGAGATAAAAAGCCTTCTATGTTTCAGTTGCAATTGAATTTTTATGTCATAGGCAAATTCGAGGAAAAAGACTGGAGTAGAGACCTATGCAATCTCTTTTTGTCCATTTATTTTTGGTCAACATCAACTTCATCAACTTTGAAAATTCCTGAGGCCAACTATTGAATTATATAAATTTAATTGATTAGTTCTAAGAGTTCAAAAGCATTTTACAAGTTTGCTTACTGTGAAGCTTGATATTATGAGTTGTTACAATATTCAAAGCTTCTAAATAGGTAACACATAATGTCCAACTCATTTGGTGTGCTTGCAAATTAAATTATAGATGAGGAATAGCTTTTTGTAATCTTTTATTTTTCTCCTCTTATCTCAAATCAGGTTTCTTTTAATTCTGCATAACATTTGCACTGTTAAGTAATCAGTGCCCCCTCTTTGTAAACCAAGTTCTAAGCTACCTATCTGTATTCTCTCTGTATAGCAACTCCACAGGCTTCTATAAAGAAAGTCACACCAAAATCATCTTCAAGCAAAAAGAGGCACAGAGAAAACGAGGACAAAGAGGGTACACCAAAGGTGAAAGGTTTAGAGGTAAGATTCCAGAATATTTTTGTGAAACATAAAATTTAACACATCATAGAGCCATTTTAAATGTTTGAGAATACTAGTTAGAAAGAAAAAGATGTTTGTGAAATAAGATTACTCTAAATATCTTTTACATTTGTAAAACTGGACTATATAGT
>JAWDGP010003066.1:1067500-1075000 GCA_033675545.1 Elysia crispata | reverse complement strand
TGGATGAAAAAAAATATCAGAAGGTCGTGGTATTCTTTATATTTAATGAGTACCAGTAATGTTAATTTGTAAATAAATTAAAAAATAAAACTAGTATTATAGGCCTACCTTGCTTGTATGCTCCATAGTGACAACAACTTTTGAACCTGGGTTTGACACAAGATCCATAGCTCCTCCCATACCTTTTACTTTCTTACCCTAAACATTGGGAAATATGAAGATTATTTGTAAAGACTTGTAAAAAATTGGCATAAAAAGCTTGTTTGTGTAAACGTTTCCATGTGACAGGAAAAAGCATATCAAATTACCAAGAACCTATTACAATAATTTGGTAATGATGTTGCGGCTGTTAGTCTTACAGTGTCCCTATCTTGAAACTTTCATATAAATTTTATACAAAATGTCAAGATTATTATAATTATATGATCCTTGTGCATGTATACTGTATTAAAAAAGGGACATAAATTTATCCATAGAAAATGCGGCATGGATCCACCGCATCGTTTATCTTATGTTTGCAAAGCAGAGGCAGATAAAAGAAGCTTCAAACAATCAAAAACTAAGTCGCAATTTTTTTCTATATTATAATACAATTGATTGTGTCGTTTTGATTGGATCTTCTGTTATAATTCGCTGAAATTTTTAGGTTTTCTAAAAAGTGGTGATAATGTTTCTAAGCTAATTAAAACACAATTTCTTAATAAATAAAGAAATCCACTCGATTCCTACACCCTTCTTTTCCTTATTAAGGACTATCACCATAATTGTTGACTCATCAAGAAAATATGTGGAAGTGTTTTGCGTAATGTGAGCCAAAATAACACAAATGTTAAGGTTTGCAAGTGATTGTAGGATCAGATACTGATACATTGTAAAAGTTACAGCTATCTGGTACAGGATACCTATTTTTTGTGCATTTGTAAAATTTTCTTATCTCATGTAATTTTTCATACACATAAATTGTTATGTGTATGAAAAATTACATGAGATAAGAAAATTTTACAAAAGCATACAACTGATTAAAGGAATGAAATGACCTACCGGTATCATCCAATTGGCAAGATCCCCAAGTTCTGATACTTGCATAGCCCCCAACATTGTCATACTAAGGTGACCACTGTCAAAGGCATTTGCGGCGAGAATACAAAAATCCATCCTGTAGCTTTTGTTATTTCATTAAATAACCATGCAAACCCTGAGTTATCAAGAAAGATTAAGACATTTGCACTTTTTCAAACCAAACAGGCTCCCTTTAATTTTTAATATACATATCAGCCCAAAGAGGAGGTATTCTTTCTTATGTTGTATAATTATTAGTGGTAAACAACAAATTTTTAAATATGAGTGTTTAGCCTTGTGACTCTTAAGACATTAAATCATGGTAATTGAAACTGAAAAAGCCATGCCACACGTGCATGAAGTTACACAGAAAAAAAATTTAACCGAAAAAAAAAATTCTATTCCTGAAAGCTTATTTATTAAATTTCTTAATGTGTATAACATGCATGTTAAAAATATATAAAATCCAGTGCTGACCCTCTGATCATAGCAAAAGATTCCTCTGAACTAAAGCATGATGCTCCAGGCACATAAGTCACAGATTCTTTTCCAGCATTTATCAGGTCTGGATCTTCATCACCTTTCTTAGGGAATGGTCCCTGGGAAAGTTGGAATGAAATACAGTGTTTTAGAAAAAAATCAATGATGCTATAACATAAGAGAGCACTTATGCAACACATGTACTTACAGTATATATTTTTCAGGTCACTAAGAAGACAATTCTTGAAAAAAATGAAAATGAAACTTGAGAGACTGATTCTGAGGTTTTAATTGCCACCAATTGTTGTTGTTGTTGCTGTTGGCTTTTTTTCCTACAGCATGGAAATACTGTCTAGCTGTTTTTTAGTTGAAATACACCTCTTTTTCTATAAATATTAAATGTTGAGTGACATAAACGTATGTTATACATGTGACAATTTCTTCCTCATTACTTACTTAAAGACTTTGCTGAGATGTGTGGAAGTGAAAGATACAAGATGTGATGTCATTTAATTTACTAAGGTGCCTTAGATAAAACTGACAAATTAAAAAAAAAAGAGACATAGAGTTCACCAGGAGTAATCACCAGTGGTGTTCATTAATTATGTTAAGGTATTCGTACTAACAAGGTCTAGATCTATATTTAGATCCATCAAAAGTAAATCATAGCCTCAGAATCGAAATTGCCTTTTTTAGCCAAATGTTACACTTGCTATAGGCACTGCTATGTTTCAGGGCTGATCTATGATCAAGTATTATAATTACATGCAGATTTTTCTGTCCTGAGCAGCATTTTTGTGAGAAACTTCAATTGTAGGATAAAGTTACATAATATTTAAGTAGCCTGTATGGTGTAAACAGGTAACAAAAAGGTAAAGTTATTAAGGCAAGTCTTTAAGACATGTTTCAGACACACGAGTGGAATTGGAAATACAAATGTTGGACAGTTCAACAAATTAATCATTGAAAACTGCTTCTTTAACATTACTTACCAGCCCTAGGATGCCATTTTCACTTTGCAGATACACAGTCATATTAGGAGGAATAAAGTTACTGGCCAGCATTGGCATACCAATGCCTAGATTTACTGAGTAAAAATTAAGGTGCTTTACTTTTATGCAAACAAAAAAAAAATAGTTCATCAGAATAATGAGATGTCGCATGGTTTATATCAACCCATATCTCCAAAATATCAAACAAAGTCCTTTGACAAAGTCAAATGCCGTTTGTTTATTCGCTCATTAATCATTGACACTGTTTGGGTATGAATTTTCATGTCATTAGGAAACAGTACAATTTGCTGAATGGAAACGAATACAACACTATTTTTTCTATTTTATTGACATGGGGGCAGAGCTGAAGGATACAGTACATGCCGTCTCTAAACTCTGCAGCTGCCCGTTTGATGATCCTCTCTCTCGTTGGAGTGCTGCCAGCTGTATGTGTCTCTCCAAAGAGTTTTAGTTTCTAGAATTTAAATAATAATTTAAAAAAAATTAGTTTTCATGCATTAAAATGGAATCGGATAAAAAAGCTAATAGACAATACTAAAACAAATTTTATCATCATTCTTATCTCAGAGTTGTTTGAATTATGTCAAGTATTCTCTTGGTTATCATCATCATCATCATCATCATCATCATCATCATCATCATCATCATCATCACCATCATCATCATCATCACCATCATCACCATCATCATCATCATCATAATCAGCATCCTGATCATCATTATCAGCATCATAATCAGCATTCGCTTTGCCTTCAAGATATAGGTAGATAGATAGATGAAAACATTTTTTTTCCGGGTGTTTACTTCAATCCGCTTCTCAAAATGATCAGGCTTGTATATTCTCTGAACGTAGACGTGTGGAACATGAACCTCTTCTGGTGCTATCTCTCCTACTTCGACGATCTCCTCCACCTCTGCTACAGTGATACGGCCAGCTTTGGCTGCCGCAGGGTTAAAATTAGCAGCTGTGCGCCTGGATGACAGTGATTTAAATATTCAAAAAGTTCGAAGAGACGTCTCGTAAGAAATATTGGTATCTGGGCTTGATGGTAAATGAATTTGAAGGGGAAAAATTACACATAATCAACGAAAAAAAGGAAATGTAACAGCTACATAGGTTCAATTGAAAAAAAGAAAAATTCTGATATACTCTCATTTTATAGATTCATATTTTAGACAGCCTCTAATTCAATTAAATACCTATACTTGTGTTTTTATACATTTTTTACGTAAATGACGAAGGATGAAAATAACTTAGTTTCATAAAACTGTACAACCGAAACTCACCTTCAATGAATGAGATCGTACTTTTTCAATCCATACTAAGTATCTCTTAAAGATAACTAGCCCGACAAGATAAAAAAAGATCTAATCATCACCTAAAGACAAGGTTGCCTGCTTTGTCAGCCTTCCAAGCCTTGACCAGAGCGAAGTCTCCAGTGATGGCTTCTTCCAGAACGCAACCTCTGCCATTGTATACGCGGCTCTGTAGAGTTACATGTACAAATGTATGTGTGTGTGTGTGTATATATATATATATATATATATATAAAACGCCATCGTCACCAAATGGATCATACCATCGCTAAGTCATTACATATACATGTACTTGTTTCGATCCTTAACTATCATCAACATTCTGAAACTTGCTTATGATTAAAAGAAATGATTATCACCTTTATTGTCTTTCTCCTCCCCCTCCTTATGCTTAAACTCTTTCACCATTCGTATCATTATTTCAACATCATCTTCAACCTTCTAATTCTAATAATTACTTGAGCAAGGATCATCTGATCATCAACATCCAAGTCTACAATCATCATAGGGTTTAATTATTTACGCCATCACCAACCCCATCTTTATATAGGATATTAAAATGACAATCATAAACCCCGCCCCCCCCCCCCTCTCCCTCTCTCTCTCTCTCTCTCTCTCTCTCTCTCTCTCTCTCTCTCTCTCTCTCTCTCTCTCTCTCTCTCTCTCTCTCTCTCTCTCTCTCTCAACTATTCTGCCCACACACAATGCAGTGCACATCTACAATGGTCACCTCTTTAGGTTTAGTGGCCTTGATAACTTCGCCGTTTTTGCCGAATTTAATCGGCCGTCCACCAAGATGGACCGAGGACCCAAAACCTGTGGGTGTGAAGAATGCTGGGATGCCTGCTCCTCCAGCACGAAGCTTCTCTGCTAGCGTTCCCTGCAGTGTTTATACCATTTTTTTTCCGTCAAATGAAAACGGTTTTGAAGTATAAGGAGAATCAAAAAATTGCAGACAAGAAAAAAAATAGATAAAGAAGAAAGCGTTTTATATATATATATATATATATATATATATATATATATATATATATATATATATATGCGACTTTTGTATTTAAATGTTTTCCCAGGAAAATGGCTAAAAGCTGCTGTGATAAGTTTTCTGCCGAAAGAAAATCGATAGGTAGATCTCTTTTTGGATCGATTCGAAAAAAAATTAGTGCTAGGAAACTGGAGGCAAGAATGTGCTCACCTGAGGCGTAAGAACAACCTCAACTTCTCCATTCAAATACTGGTTTTCGAAAACTGGATTCTCGCCTACATACGATACAACCATTCGCTTTACCTGAGGATAAAATGGACATTGTTGAAAAATAGTGCATCGATAAGTCATTTGAAAGTTTGAAGATGCTAAGTTTGAAGGCGGTACAAACTGATGATTAACTCTGGTTATCAAATGGTCGTCACAAGCTTAAAGAAAATAATGAATGGTTTAGGAATTTTTTTACAATTCAACTTGTCTGCTGGAGTAACAGAAGTTAAAACAAAGAAGATTGGATAGGATAGAACAAGAAAATACATAGAGATTTTGAAATTGAGCATCAAATGAAAAAGTTGGCATATTTCTAATAGAGACTTGTTGGTCAATATCAATATGTGACTTATGAAATTTGAGCACTTACTCTGCGACAAACAATAACATACAAAATCACAAAACGCGAGGCTTTAGTAAAAGCTTTGCTTTAACAATAACATATCATTGTCACAGGACTTTAAATCGTTAAAAAGGACAATTCTCTGGTCGTTTCCTCTTTCAGTGCAGCCTGGTTTTTTTTTTCTCTATTGCCTTGCTCTTTTTTTTTTTTTTAATAGAACTGACTTACTTGTTTATTGGCCAGTATAAGTCCTATCCCCCAGTCGGCCACTCCTGCAGTATTGCTGACTATGGTCAAGTCTTTGGACCCTTTGTCCCTCAGCGAAAGAATCAGGTTTTCAGGAATGCCACATATACCAAAACCTAGAAATAAACTATCATATCTTTAAGGCGATGTTGATTAAAGTGCTGGATAAAGTCAGAACACATAAGAGCTACAGCTGGATAGAAGTGGGTAGCATTAATTGGATTGAGACATAAATTATATTGGCTGTTGTTTGAATAAACAAAGGTGAGCTTGCAAAGCAATGGCCACTTTGTCAAATAGGCAGGCAATATTGGTTCTGCGTATCATATATAAATTACTGTAACCACCCATCTGTGAGTGTTTCTATGCAAGGGACAACAGTAATCTCAATTCCATGAAACCTCTGCCCGCTTTCATTGCTTTGGCTGTAACCAATCTCTCTTTCTAGATACTGCACAGTAACTTTTTAAAATCGCTTTTTGTTTCTAAACGCAGTCCCTCCAATCTTAATCAGTCGCTTCTCTTTTTATTATTTTAAAAACGGCATATTCGCTCGACTTTAATTTCTTTTTTCTCTTCAACACTACACGGCCACAGTCGTTTGCTTTGATATCCTGAGCGACATCATTCGCGGGTTCGACCCCCCATATCTTCGGTGGGTACGTTTAAACTTAAAGCCTCATCTTTTGAGATTCGCCCTGTCCGATGGGTTACAGATATGCAGGAAATGCCTAAGATAACCTTGTTGTGGATGAGACATATAAAAAAAACCAAATCTCAAAAGAAGTCATTGTCACCTCAACTCTATCAACTGGTTTCCTTTCTGAAGACTCCAGGGGCATTTTATTACTACCGAGACTTAGCTCACAATCATTTAAGGGAGTCTCAACTCTTGCCAATAATCATAGTTTGTTGCATAGTAATGTGAATCTAATAACATTTAACCTTTGAGAACCTGCAATAAACATACCCCCTAGCAGTAACTTGTCTCCATCCTTGATGCCACTGAGAGCCTCTTCTGCCGTTTTGCAAAAAACAGGGGTTCTCATTGTAGGAGAAGTCGAGACATGGTTCACGCCGCATACTGTGCACTGTTAAACAAAGAAGATATAAACGAGTAATTGCGGCAAAAAAACATTTATTGTCTCAACTCCCAAGAAAATATTTTTATTCCTCATGTTGTCCCAAAAAATTCACATATCGTTTAATTCATCCACAGAGTAAAGATTCATCTTACAGTTTACCTTGACTCCAATTGCGCCTGTAAGGTCGTTGACATGATTTATATCTTAGAGCGCCTTTTAAGGCGGTGAGGTCACGAGCAAAAGCCTGCACATTTTGATTAGCGTAGTAGAAGCAGCAGCAATAGAAGCAATTACATAGTAAGGCTAAGAGTGTTAAGAGCTAATCAATAGTGATAAAGTACAATAGACTGCAGTTTTTATTTTTGTAAGGTAATGCTTTATTAGAATTGCTTCAGCGCGCAAATTTTTATCAACTGTCCCGAATGACACGCACTTTTGAATCTGAATGTTCAAATCGGCACAACCTATGGACAATAATCCAAACATACTTTGTGATCAAGAACATTAGTTAATTAGACTTGTTGAATACAATGAGTGCAGAGGGAAAAAGTGACAGTGCCACTTCGTCCTAACGATGCTTAGTTATTGGTTATAAACAAACTAGGGTTTATCTGCCTCTACAGTATCAATGATTTAAGCGCATTTAAAAAAATTGATGATATAAGAAAAATTTGCACCTGTTGTGAGTAAAATTCATTGCTT
>JAWDGP010003066.1:1055000-1062500 GCA_033675545.1 Elysia crispata | reverse complement strand
TATTATTATCATCATCATTATTATTATTATTATTATTATTATTATTATTATTATTATTATTATTATTATTATTATTATTATTATATTGTTATTATAATTATATTGTTGTTGTTGTTGTTGTTGTTGTTGTTGCCGTTGTTGTTGTTGCTTTGCTTTTACAGGCCTATTGAAAAGACTTTTTTTTAAGGCTACAGAAGCAGCTGGATTATTTGGACTTCTAGGTTGTCACTCAGAAAAGATGACATTACATGCACTAGATATGAATTTTTTTTTTAAAGTAAAACAATCAAATGCGAATGTAAAAAATAAAAAAAAATTCAACAACTGAATCTAAATTATGTCCGAACTTTTTTATCCATATCAGTAACACTTCGTATTGTAAAGCTGATACATGAAGCATCACGATGACAAGAAACTTTCTAAAATTCAATCCATTTCTCTTTAAATGAAACAGAACTTTTTAGACAATTTCTAAATCAATATGTTAAAACAGATGGCACGATCGCTAAGTTGTAATAGGATTTCAGACTGGTATCGTGACGCTGTTGGATTGTAATTGGACTAGAAACTGTGGTTTGTGTTTGAAAAGGGGAACTTACAACGATTTTCCCTCACCTCCATCATCTGTAACAGGGGAACAGCTGAAATTAGGAACAAAATGTCTGTGACAAGCACCCTTCTGTCCAGGGCATGATCGACATGCTAAGTATAGAGTTTACTTAACAAACTTGAAACTGGGCTAAGTTTTTTACCTTAAGTGTACTAGAACTTGAAAGAAAAACAAAACAACCAACAGACACGTCTTTTCTGAAAAAGGCTTGTTCGGCTTATGCTATGGAACGTGGATTGTGATAAACTCATAGACCCACAGCATGGCTGGAAATATTAGCACACAGATAACGCCTAAAAGTGTGAATTTATCGAAACGACACAAGTTCTCAGTTGATTGATAACAGAATTCTTTTTATCGTATTGAAAAAAATGTTTGCAAAAGGTGGGTGAAATAGATAGATTCTGGGGGGGGGGGGGGGGGAAATAATAAAAAATTGAATGTGCTTTTAAAAAAAAGTGTCAATTTTCTATTTATATTTGTAAAAAGTCCAGTATCTTCTATCATGCATGCGACTATGTTCTGCATCGCAGAAAATAGCATAAAGGTCCATATCATTATTAGTAAATAAAAAAAAATCTACGATTATAGTTTATTTGTAAGTGAACAGAAAGATTTTTAAAAAGCAGAAAATAATGATATTAAAATATAATAATAATAATAATAATAATAATAATAATAATAATAATAATAATAATAATAATAATAAAATCATGGATTAAACTTACCTGAAGCGGTCTTAGGAATCTTGTCACAGCGCGGAAATGACTGGTTACCCCTGTCAGTTCGGACAGCTGACCAGCTGACCGAAGCAACGAAGCTGAGAGAGTGATCATGGCAGTGAGTTTTTGACTCAATGTGCAGCAAGTGCAGTTGAGCTGTCCAAACGAAATTTCACGCCTACCTGTGTATTCGCAGAGATTTTATGTGACAGATAAGCAAATTTTGAAAAACAAAACAATGGTGTGATAAATTAAATTTTGTGGCAAACTTGCAGCGCAGAAATAATCGCCAGGTCTCGAAAGATGCAGGCCAGTAATGTGTTGCTCCTTGCTACTAACACGCCACAATAATCTAAGAGCGACAGACAGCTGGAATTCACGTGAACAGCAAGGAGCGGGTCAAAGCGACCCGACAAGTTGCCTAGTCAAGACTGTTGGATGCGAAAAATGGGGAAGGATAACAACGCACATTCTGCGTCAGTCTTTACTTTCTTTCAAAGGAAACTCTATTCTTGCAATTTTAAGTACAAAAAAAAAATAAATTCTTACATATAAATCATTGAAAGGGTATTGAATTTTACGGCTTCGAGCCGAAACTAAAACCAACAAACTCTCTGGCTCTCTTTTAATTGGTACTTTTTATTCAAGGAGGAAATAATAGGGAAACCATTCCACTCAACATTTTCTCTGGGACTTTAATTTTGGGACTCTCAAGTTTAAAAAAAAAATTTGATAGTAATTTACATACCAAAATACGATCATTGTCTCCGAAAATGATATCTATTCAAACATAGTACTCGAAACACTCTTTGCTTTGTACTGACTTTTTTTCCTCCTCTCCTCTTTTTATATGGCAACAATTTTCTCCGTGTTCCTTTGAAATTATTTAAATTAATAATAGCATCAGTATCTATTTCACATCATTTTTTTTTAAAGTAAATTCAATGATCAATTCTGCGGTGAATGTGAATGGGATGATCCAGAGGTTCCATCAATATTGCGCAAGTTAGGTTTAGGCAGGGCAAACTGACCAACAGCTGCGGTCTAGATTCGATCGATGCCTCTGAGCGGAGGCAGCATGTTTACGAAAATAGTGCCAAAGACTCAGTGACACACTGATTCAGCGAGAGAGAGAGAGAGAGAGAGAGAGAGAGAGAGAGAGGGGGGGGGGGGGAGAGCGGTGGAGAAGACTGGAAACTTTAAAATGAAACTCTTTTTATATAATTCTGAAATAATTTAAAAGTCGGATATCTCTGCGAACGAGGGAAAAACTAAATGAAATCTAAACACAAAATTAATAGTGTAAACATAGCGAAAGGGGAAGAGAATAAACTTGAAACCGTGTATCCCTTTATTACTTATCTGTTCGTATATAATCAATTTTTACAAAACACATGACAGAGCATGTATCAGCTTTCATTCGTTAGCATGTCATCGGGTGAGAGATAATACAAAAGTCATGTAATTATTATATGTAAAACAAGGGAAATAAAGAATTAAAAATTAAGCACCACTAGAACCGGATAGGATTGTTGACCCGTTTTATCCTGCTTATCTTGATTTTCGTGTGTTTTAGTGCCTGTCTTTGAAGGTGGTCGATTATGATATGAACATCGCTTTCTTGTATATCATTGCGTTGTTTACTGATGTATCCACCTACATGTAGTGAAGAGCGAAGTTATTCTCCGCCCGTTTTTACCATTCTTCGTTATCATTCTTTTTTTGGTAGACTGCTCCCCTTTGAAGAATGCACAGATTGCCTAAGAGCTGTCTATGTTATGCAACTAACAGGGGTCAAAAGCTAGTTTTATTCCCTTTAGCTCTGAGGATAATTAAAGGATATGAGCAGCCATCAAGGGGATTAAAGTAATATGGGCAGAGGAGAAACTTACAATACAATGAGACCACACTTTTCCATCGAAAAAAGTGTAGGTAAAGATCATTGAATTTTTGGCACGATAATTCAACCGATTACCAGTTACTGTAGAACCCTGATTCGCGCAAGTAGCTTCTCAGCTGTACACTTCAAAAGTTAAAATAGATTACACTCTCATCACCTGTTCATCAAACTCTTGTTTGCCCTTAGTAATCTCATCCTTTTGATCACCCTTGTCTTTTCATATCAATAATGAAAACATAACTGTCTATAGGTCTTTTACATCGCGAGGTGTAGCCTCTTCTCCAACATAATCTCATGGGGCAAGGAATATTTAATTTTCCTTATCCTATGAGACTAGCTACTAATCTTTCCATCTCTTTTAAAAATTAGAAACGCCAACATCATAATCGGTGCACTCTTTACATTTTCTTGAAAAAAAAAACAAAACAGAGAGTGCTAATAAAATCACAGCGTTTTAATGTAGATCAATAAGCTTTAAAGGCTCATGACTGATACAATGCTTTATCTCATTGCTCACCTGTTTGTTTATGGGAGTTTAATAGTCAATTAATCGGAAGAAGAGATCGCTCATGTCAATAAGAGACTCAAGGTTGCTTGCATTAGTCTCAATTATAAGTACTTAATTAAGCTTAGGACATTACAATATTTCTGATCAACGCTTTTCCGCTAAACCTTGCGATCTCAGACGATTTTTTTCTACGCCTCTTCTGCGTCTCGGTGAAACAAGACGACAAACTTTTTTTTATGTGTTTGTTTGTTGTTGTTTTTTAATTATTTTGGTTATTCGCCCTGTTGCGAACAATGATAATAAGGCATATGCAACCATGTTGCAACAGGAATTTCAGTCACAGATCAGTCTCACTGCACTGCATCTTGCAATTCGGGAAAAACCTATAATGGTGAGCATTTATAACATCGTGTGCACCTCATTACTGTAGGAGGTGGGGTTCATATAAATTATTTCAGAAGCAGTCAAGTTAAATAAATTGTGTGCTTTGCTGGGCACAAACTGAGAGAATCTTTTTTCATCAACATAAGTTCGGTCTTACTTGCATTTTAGGTTTAGAAGCTAAATCAAGATTACACATTTTTATTATCGTGTTTTGAGCTATACACTGTGTAACTGTAATAGTATCGGTATCCAAAAATTATAGATATCTAAATGTCGGTCTTGGTTAGACTTAATTCCAAAGAATATAAGATTATTGACTTTGGTCGCTCTAAACATTTAGCTTTTAGCGTTTAGCATATCGATATTGACTTGAGCAAGAAATTGAGTGGAGGAGTTAAATGATATAATTTTCACTTTTGAAAGCCATAAAAGGAATAAAATATGCAAATAACATTGTTGTTTGTTCAAAACATAGCTGATCAGTTAAAAAAAACCTGAATTTGGCTTTCTTTACCATAGCATTAATTATACTTACGAGAATTAAGGGAGAAAGGACAAGGGAGATATTACATGGAATGTGTTGATGAGATGAGGTTAAAATGTTCATCATGTTTTTTTTTTTAGTAGTGGTAGTTTCTTCATGGAGCACTAGGCCTAGGAGGAATTTTGCCGAGCAGCAGATGCCAGCGAAGAGTTGAAGCTCACTCGCAAAGGTAATAAAAAGATGTTACTTTTTTTAGAAAGAGGCACAATAATTTCTCCAATCCATTGAAACAAACAATAGATACTACTATGCCAGACTGAAAAGTGAAATCTTTCATAAATACTTAGAGTCAATTTTACCTTTAGTTTGACCTTCCTGTCTTATTATGGGCAAGGACCTATCATTATATAGCAGAGGGAAAGGATCGTTGCCCAAGGGTTCAATCAAGACTGTTTCTTACAAAAGAGGTTTCACTTTGCTTTAATCCGTTTCAAAGCAGAATTTTTAGGAGTGAGAAGAATTCTTAAATGAACCGCATGGTCATTCTAGCGGGAAAACAGCAATGTGTCCATAAAATTCACAACCCAAGAGAGCTAATATATAATGGGCAAAAGTGAAGGGGCAGATAACCGCACAAAAGAAAATCTTGGTTAAGTCTTGCGAAATCAAGATCTGAATAAGAAGCGAACTTTCACTTAATATATCTGCAATAATAGTTCGTGATTTAAGAGTGGAAAACACGTAATCAGTAAATAAAAAAAGAGTTTTTCGCAAAAAGACTATAAATGAAGAAAAGCTGTTAATCTTTTTTAATAGCTCACTCTGAAAAAGATATGATGTTCAGTAACTTTATGAGTAGCACCATTTTAAATGGAAGGAACGATAGTTCGATACGCCTCGGATATTTTTTTAATTAGAATGATTTTTTGTTTTAAGCACTATTTATAACACTGAATATTTCCAGGAATTTTAGACCAAATCAATAAGAAAAGTTAGCTATATTCGAAGATCATAATATTTTAAAAGATCCATTTGAACATTTAAGTTAAGATAAAATGGGTAGATATGAGTTCCCGCAATTTTTAATTGTTTATTTATTCATTTATTTGCGTATTTTTTCCATTTTTTTTTTTTTTTTTTTTTTTTGGGGGGGGGGGGGTGGTAAGCAGGAAATATTCATAGCTTTTAATAGGTGTTTAAAACGAAGTTTAAATCATTTTGACGGTTTTAGAAAAACTTATTTTCTTATAATTATGAATCTGTCTTGGGCGTCTTGTATTGTTAGAAAATAAAAACTGTGTCATTTTTCTCAATGATCTCTGTACAAATTAAAGATTTGATGATTTAAGACAATCTTTCTCTGGCTAGGAATTAAATGTTAGGGAAAAATGCATTATTTTATGTAACCTGTTTGGCGGATCAGAGGCAAGGCAACCTATTGCTCTCAGATTGTTTAGAAGCACTAGTCACTTAACTTTCTTTTCTCTTTTGTAAAAACTCGTTTTTACTATTGCCTCGATCTTCATAGCGTCTTTTTCTCTGTCTGCCGCTGTCTTTCCCCCCACCCTTTCTTTCTCCCTCCCTCTTCTCTCTCTCCCTCTCTCTCTCTGTCTGTCTGTCTGTCTGTCTGCCTCTGTCTCTCTCTGTGTCTCTCTCCCTCTCTCTCTCTCTCTCTCTCTCTCTCTCTCTCTCTCTGTCTCTGTCTCTCTCTCTCTCTTTCTCTCCCTGTGCTTCTCTCTCAGTTTTTATTTATCTATATGTTCATCAATTTTCATGTTTTCTGTATGCCTATTTATCTGTCTATGTATCATCTATTTTTCTTATTTCTTGTCCAATTTCAAGTTAATTTTGTAATGATTTCGCTAAACAAAAAATACAACCAAACGACTCATTTCTAATTCAGAACGATAAAAATTCAACACAAACTCTCTACGAAATTAAGCTTGTAGCCTCTGTAAGAGACTCTTAAAGCACAAAAATGCTGTGACTCTCTGTGCGCATCACAAGGCATTAATATTAATAAAACTGAAAATGGTTTGTACATAATCATAATAATAGTCATTATTTATTGGTTTCCTTGAAATCTTTTAAACTTTCGTAAGTAACAAAAAGTTACCGAACGATTCAAGTGCATTTCAGTACAATAAATCCTGATCGTAGGCTATAATAACGAGCCTTTTATGCTTCTTCCACTTTACATGTAGAAATTAAGTTGGCCTATTCCTGTTGAACCATACCCAGCTTATGCTTCAAAGATGTTTTGCTTGATGTATAAGTGGATTCCTTTTCAGAAAACCCAATTTCATTTCTCTCTCTCTCTCTCTCTCTCTCTCTCTCTCTCTCTCTCTCTCTCTCTCTCTCTCTGTCTCTCTCTCTCTTTCTCTCTCTCTCTTTCTCTCCTTTCTCTCTCTTTCTCTCTCTCTCTTTCTCTCCTTTCTCTCTCTTTCTCTCTCTCTCTCTCTTTCTCTCCTCTCTTTTCTTTCTCTTCCATTTTTATTCTCGCACTCTCTTTTTGTCTACCTGTTTCCTTTGTGTCTCTCCCATCTCTCTCTCTCTCTCTCTCTCTCTCTCTCTCTCTCTCTCTCTCTCTCTCTCTCTCTCTCTCTCCCCTCCAAATCTTCCTTTATCTCTCTCTCCTTCGAAACTAAAAAATTAATGCTGTACGTCTCCTCCACCTCCTCCTACACGGAGGCCAAACATTTTATTTGCTCGGATACATTGTTCGCTTGCTAGTTTCGCTTTAGAGAAAGATGGGATGAATATATTGAAAATGATGTAAGCGGTTTCGTTGCCAAAATTGACGCGTCAAATCAGAAATGGAAAAAATCAAAATGTTTACAATGTATTTTGCTGATACTTGTCTCTTTAGGTTTGTCCTGTTTGATTTGTGTG
>JAWDGP010003066.1:997500-1047500 GCA_033675545.1 Elysia crispata | reverse complement strand
AACCTGGTAGTGGTGAGTTCAAACTTCAAGTACCGAGAGCATGACTCATTTGACCTGAAGAAATAGGTTATTTTCAGTTGTCAGTTATCCAGCACAGTACGTAACAGAATCACCTACTAAATGCTCACAAAGGTTGGCGGCCTGCCAATTAAACGGACAAGATAAGCAGACCCCGATGACTGGTCCATCACTGTCAGTTCAAAGTAGGCCTAATTATGTTAAATAATTATATTTTGTAACAAGATCAAGCCTAAAAATTAAATATAAAAAAACACTGAGTCAATTCTCACTGTGTGTTTCAATCTTATATGCCTTTGTGTTCATGTAGTTACAAACTGAGCGTTTTCTGTTGCAAAACTCTTCTTCACATAATGTAGTAAGTGTTTGTAGTTAAAAATTGTATCAAAAGCATTTTGTTCGATTAAAAAAAAAACACAAATAGAATGCTTCTGGAAGGAGACATTTTTCCTTAAAAATATTAAGAGAGGTATTTGGACTTTACAATATATACACAATACAAGATTATTAATGATCTCTAGAACTAATTTAGCAAAAAATGTTATTCGCACCCACATCTTGAATGCCCATTTTGCATAATAAACATACAAAATTCCTTGTCTAATAGTCTTTCTCTTTTTCTGGAAAGACTGGGACGTGATACCATAAAACGCAAAGTTCTTCTCTTGGTGTTTGAGTAATTGGGCCCTTTTTTAAATTGCTGTACCTCGAAAGTTGTCTGGAACTTAAAGCAAAAGGGTTAGAGGGGATAGGTTCAGCTACATTCGAATCTTGATCATTTAATGCCGAATAACTTAAGAAATTATGGGTAGGTGTTAAACGTTAGTTCTTATTATCAATAGAAAGAAAATAAGAAATACAATCTCTGGGGCTGATTCAGAATTTTGACCGTATAAACTAAAAATAATTACGGGGTGTATTTTAAATATTAAATCTAATTCAAATGCTTAAAAAGTTTTTAATTTATACTCTGGATGTCTCGCAGTACTATAATAAGTGCAATGATACCATGGCACATTGATCAAGTCAAAGATTGATCTTACTGGAGGTAAAACTCCAAGATGATTTTGTGGATGTCTAGAAGTTCAATAAGGAATAAGTTACGTTGGTAGAGAAATTTGTTATATTTAATGACAGGTCAAACTCTTTGACAAATTTGTGAAAGTTTGAGACTTACATATTGAAATACGATGCGCGCAACAATATTTTTAATGTTAGTTAAGTAGACTGTTGTTAAGTTTAGAGTGGCGATTGTAAATTCAATGATTCAGCCGCTTTTATTGTCAATGTCAATTTCGAAGTTGAAGTCCGAACTGGTTGACTGTATAGGAGTTACAGATTTCTAGTTGCTGTCAACTGCCATGAGAACTAACTAGTTGCAGTTGTTGTTGTTGTGAACTTATTACTGTTGTCGATGTATTGGCGGCTTTGTGGGAGCTGTGGTCATTCTCGTCGACAGAATTACGATCTGAGTCGTTGATCAACATCGTCACTTTTGAACCGTCGTGTAAAGGGCATACAAATACCCAAAACTGTAATGAGCTGAGTTTGGCAGGTTGAATAGCAAGATTACTAGATCATACTAGGTTGATATGTACTTTGAATAAACAATCAAATTCCAATCCTTTTAAGCGCATTGATATAAAGCATATAAATATCTCATGTAGGTTTTAGTAATAAAGGTATATTGCATTGCGCAAGCATTGGTTACTTATCACCTTATTTTAACGCAGGTATAAGGCCATGCACAGATCAGTAGAAAAATGGCGATTCAAGGTAAAGGTGGATTGAGAAAATCAAACATAATTATGTAGACAGTATGACATGACAGAAAATGTATCATATGCTAGATACAACCTGATGAAAGTTAAATTGTAAAAACATCGCCTGAGTTTAATTGGAATTCGTAATTGTAATTTGAGAAAAAAATAATTCGGCTCAAACATTCTTTATTATGCCTCTAGTACCATGTTTGGATTAGTTTCTACCAGCTGTTGCCTTTAGCATTCAAAACGTAATACTACTCTGGTTTGGGATGGAGCTACGGCAGATAAGCCAATACATAAAATTATTATGGAATCGATTTACATCACAGTTAATTTTCTCCCAGTTGTAATATTATGTAATTGAAAGATGTATGGGCAAAACGGTTTTGGCTGGCCTTTTTTATCCTGGTGGTTCAAGCTAATGAGTTTGATAAAAATTGGTTGTTATGAAGAAGATGGTTTATGAAAACTAAAGCAAAGTCATCGAAAGCTTAAAATGGCTGCAAGTTGATCGCTACAATGAAATAGGCAGGAAAATCTAACTTATCTACCTTCTTTATTCTATTCTTTGTCACTCTACCCTTTCAAAGGTTTCAAAAGCATCTCTATTTAGCTCACTTCAGACATGCAATAATATAGTACTATGTTACCCTCTCCCAATTTCCAAAGAAGCCTGACGCACACAACCAAATAAATTGAAAGGCTCTATTTGTATTATATACAGCATCAGATTATACATTATATCTATGTTTAACAAGACTAAAATAATCATAGCAGCAACTGACACGTTCCCCATCAAAGTGTGTAGCTAAGAACCACCTTTATAATTATCTCTTCCTTTTTTCTTATTCTTGTTCATCTGTATCTAAATGACCTAGTTTGATTTCTTTCACGAAATTTATGCTCTGTAAAATTAGGGACCGTGTTTTGTTTTTTGTTTTTTGGATAAAGTTAAACAAAGTCAGCACATTGACCGTAAAATAAAACGGCATCGTATGAAATAAGAGCATGATCTCATATTTCACTACTTTTTATTCCCATAATCCACGCCCTTCCTATTTTATCCAAACTCCCTCGAAGAAAACCTTTATATCTCTTTCCAACTTAAATGCTTTAAAAATGAGCTTCTGCCTCATTTGCTGTATGAGTTTCTCAACCTTTTATAATCCACATCTCTCTCTCTCTCTCTCTCTCTCTCTCTCTCTCTCTCTCTCTCTCTCTCTCTCTCTCTCTCTCTCTCTCTCTCTCTCTCTCTCTCTCTCTCTCTCTGTATTTTTCTTTCATCTAATTCTTCATCGTCAGTACGTCTATCACAAACTTTTTCTTCTCACATAAGATACCATAAAAAGTGCTATAATTAGGAACTTAAAGCCAAAAGGAAAAGCTCATTTTTTGTTCCATCAATCTGTTTATATGTATCTATCTATTTGTGTTTCTGTGTCTTCATGTATTAGACATCTTTCTGTTTCTATCATTAGACCGATAAAGTCAGTGAGGCAGAGAGGATTAGGTATGAGAATAGAGAGTTTCAATGCTGTTTTTGATTATATGAGTGAGCTTCAATTTTTTTAATAACACCAGCATAATCAGGAAAGAAAAAAAACACCACTTCTCCAGTCTTTACTTAACTTGAAAAGATTGAATCGAAACATGAATTAAAAGGACTGAATGAATCACTAATCAAACACAATCATCTGAATACCATTCAAGATGCCTTACGTTTTCAGATTAGATTGCAACTTTTCTAAAAAACAAAAGTCAGGTTATCTAAGTATCAATCTAACAGGATGCGCCAGGGTCCTGGTCGTTTAATGATATATCATAAGAAATTTAAAATTGGTTTCGTTTACCTAACCAAATAGATCAGAAATAATGAATGTCATTAAGTGAATGTGAAATGTGAGGAAAGAGAAATAAGCAGGTACATGGTCACTAACGCCAAACGGCACGACACTCCAGTATGATTTCTAAAAAAAAAAAAAGAAAAAATGGGTTTTAAGATAATTTCTCAAAAGAAAAATATACGAATAAAACATTAACTATTACTTCTCGCTAAATAACCTAATTTCGATTGAAAGGTTTGAAATTGGATAAACTTTGGGCCTTGATATTTTTGCAATTAGCTTAATTCATGTTCTCGGTTCACCTAGATCTATACCGGGATTGAATTGTTGTTGAAAAAATAAGAGAGTGACCGCCACCCTTTATGATTTAGGGATGGCGGACCATTCAAGAGCCCAAGAGGCTATGGAAATCACTCTAGAGGATCTAGATAATCAAGAGTTTGACACAAATGAAATTATGATAACTGTTATAGGAAAGAGAGCTACCCAGTGTAGTTAGGATGATATTCAAGTAACTCTGAATAGAACGACTGGACCAGCCGGGGCAGACGAGGATAGTTTTTACCAAGTTTATAGACTTGAGGATCCTACACGCTGGTTCCTTATAACAAATAAACCTGAAGCTGACTTACTAAACAATACAACAAAAACAGTCAACAATCAACCATTCTCTCTGCATTTTAAAAGAAGAGAAGAAGAAAACTTAATTATAAGAATATTATAGGCTCCACCCAAACTAAAATTATAGACAGCAGTCGAATAGACCCAAAAACGTACCCCATTGTGTAAAGGTAAATTTTAGAGACAGTAAAACTGCTAAATAAATGTTGTGGTTTGTTGTAATAAGTAACCGAAGACAACAGTGTTGCTGGTGCAATATTACTGAACACTGGCCCTACAAATGTTCGAAAAGAGGGGGAGAGGACAAAGTAGAAAGTGTGTTGGAAAGACGAGAAGTGCACAGCTCACCCGAGAAGTTACGTGAGCGCGCTCTCAGGCGGAGAGAGTATAGGAGGAGACGAGATATAACTGAAAAGCTCACAACACAAAGAAGGCAGGAAAAATTAATCAAAGAAAGTTGAAAAGAAAGAAAGAGAAGGAGGAGAAATAGAGGAAAGCATAAAGAACACTGTAATCGCCTCGACCATAGGAAAGAAAAAAGACTAAGAAATTGGAAACTCTAAAACAGAAGGCCCTGACCGACAAAATCAAAACAATTCTAATGTAGAGGACTCAGACGAGGAGGATAGAACAGAGACTTTCCAAACACGCAACGCTAGAGTCGCTACTGACATAAAATCAGAAAATAAAGAGAAAAGCACACGTAGGAAAGGATTCACTAGATCAACGCAAGATACATTGATTAAATATAACTTAGCCAACAAGCCCAAAAAGGGAGACTGTTAAAAATTTGATTCTCCGGTGGCCATATTGTATTTATGCTATTTATAGAGATAGAAAGATTAGAATTGGATTCCCGCCGGGAAATTCTATTTTGGTAATTTCTATAATAAGCATAAATCCAATATGGCCGCCAATTAATCCTATTTTGGCAATCTCTATAATTAGCATAAATCCAATATGGCTGCCGGTTAATTCAAATTTGGCAATTTCTTTCAATAGCATAATTCCAATATGGCCGCCAGTTAATTCTATTTTGATAATCTCTATAATTAGCATAATTCCAATATGGCCGCCGGTTATTTCCAATTTGGCAATCTCTTTAAATAGCATAATTCCAATATGGCCGCTGGTTAATTCTATTTTGGTAATCTCTAAAATTAGCACAATTCAGATATGGCCGCCAGTTAATTCTATTTTGATAATCTCTATAATTAGCATAATTCCAATATGGCCGACGGTTATTTCCAATTTGGCAATCTCTTTAAATAGCATAATTCCAATATGGCCGCTGGTTAATTCTATTTTGGTAATCTCTGAAATTGGCACAATTCAGATATGGCCGCCAGTTAATTCTATTTTGATAATCTCTATAATTAGAATAATTCCAATATGGCCGACGGTTATTTCCAATATGGCAATCTCTATAATTAGCATAATTCCAATATGGCCGCCGGTTCATTCGATTTAAGCAATCTCTATGATTAAAATAAATCCAATATGGCCCCCGGTTAATTCTAATTTGGTTATCTCTATAATTAGCATAAATCCAATATGGCCGCCGGTTATTTCCAATTTGGCAATCTCTATAAATAGCATAATTCCAATATGGCCGCCGGTTAATTCTATTTTGGTAATCTCTATAATTAGCATAAAACAATAGGGCCTCCGGTTATTCTTTTTTGGCAAATCTCTATAAATAGCATAAATCCAATATGGCCGCCGGTTAATTCTATTTTGGTAATCTCTATAATTAGCATAATTCCAATATGGCCGCCGGTTAATTCCAATTTGGCAATCTCTATAAATAGCATAATTCCAATATGGCCGCCGGTTAATTCTATTTTGGTAATCTCTATAATTAGCATAATTCCAATATGGCCGCCGGTTAATTCTATTTAAGTAATCTCTATAATTAGCATAAATCCAATATGGCCGCCGGTTAATTCCAATTTGGCAATCTGTATAAATAGCATAATTCCAATATGGCCGGCAGTTAATTTCAATTTGGCAAATGTCTATAAATAGCATAAATCCAATATGGCCGCCGGGGAATTCTTATTTTTTATCTCTGTAACTAGCATTATTTCAAGTTGGCCGCCGGGTAATCAAATTCTATTATTTCTATCTCTATAAATAGCATTACTTCAATATTGCCGCCGGATAATTCTATTAATTCCATGAGTATAAATAGCATAAGTTCAATAAGGCCGCCAGTTTCCGGGGAATTTTAAATTTTTTACCTCTATATAGATCTATAAATAGCATAGTTTGAATATGGCTGCTTGGGAATTGAATTTTAGTTTTTCTATCTCTATAAATAGAATAATTTCAATATGGCCACCAGGAAATCGTATTCTAAGTTTCCATCTCTGAAAATAGCACATGGTCGCCGTGGAATCGAACTTTGTGTTTCGAACTCTATAAATAGCTTAATTTCAAATATGGTCGCGTGGAATCGAACTGTAGTGTTTCTATCTCTACAAATCACATAAATTCAAAATGGCTGCCGAAGGATTCTAATTTGTCGATCTCTAGAAATAGCATAATTTAATTATGGCCGCCGGGGAATTTTTTCCATCTCTATAAATAGCATAATTTCAAGTATGCCGCTGTGGAATCGAATTCTACTGTTTCGAACTCTATAAATAGCCTATAATCAATATCGTCACTGTGGAATCGAATTGTAGTGTTTGTATCTTTATAAATAGCCTAATTTCAATGTGTCCGCCGCGGAATTTAAAGCGATAGGGCCGTTGATTCAAGGATGACAAGATCAAGCAGGATGCACTGGCCGTTTCTATTAAAAAAGAACATAGAATCTGAGGTCTAAGGAACAGAGAGCTAAATAAACAAATTTAAAGGAAAATAACCGAAAAAACTGACCGGAAATTAAGGTGAAACAATGAACTCCACCCATAAATGACTCAAAATAGAGGGAGAAAGGGCAATAAATGTAATATTAAAAACCAAACTGTAAAAAAAACAATTGTAAACTTAAATAATAAATTAAAGAAATAGGGCGGAAAACGACAATCAGTGCTGTATTACCTGACATATCGACGGCTGAAACTATAATAATTACACTTAGAAAAAAAAAAAAAGACAAGCAGAGCACGGAATATTTTTGATAGAAAAGACTCATAGCTAATGCTGAGAGCATTAAATTTTACTAACAAGTAGAAAAGAGAGGATGGGCGGTACATTAGCAGAGAGAGAAAGAGAGAGAGAGAGAGAAAGAGAGAGAGAGAGAGAGAGAGAGAGAGAGAGAGAGAGAGAGAGAGAGAGAGAGAGAGAGAGAGAGAGAGAGAGAGAGAGAGAGAGAGAGAGAGAGAGAACTAGAGGCTCGACAAATTGCTGTGACAAAGCTAATTTCTAGATCCCAGCATCTTCTTTGCCAAACTGTGGAGAAGATCTAGAAGTAGATTCTAGATTTTTAAAAAAATGGTTCTTCGAAAACACTTTAATATGTTTTAAGTATCTAGCTGTAAGACTTTGGGAACACATCGAAATTTAAGCCATCATGGCCACTTTGTTCGGTTCTTTTCAACTCTTACAATCTTGTAATCATCAGGCTATCACTAATCGTATTCTTGTGATCTTCGTCGTCAAAGCCGTTCTTCTGGTTGTTGTTGTTGTTGTTGTTGTTGTTGTTGTTGTTGTTGTTGTTTTCCTTCTTTTTCATCTTCGTCAAGTACCTCTACCAGAATGACCAAAGAGAGATCAAAGAGGGTTTCCTTCCCTACACTAATCTAAATTGGATATTACAGTGATGATACTGTATAATTATGCTGGCATATGAAGATAAAAACAGAAGAATTGGTTTCTGCAGAGATGATCTTGTTTTACTGTGCTGATTTATAGAAAAAGAAACACATGTATTCGATGACATATTAATTCATGGCGATAGAAACACTTGAATTCGGTTATACAGTAAGAATGTTGATTTATTATGCTGGTTTATACAGGAAAAAAAATCTAGAAATCGATTCTAAAGTAATGATTTTTGTATTGTTATGGTGGTTTATACTGAGAGAAACACAGGAATTCAGTGATGATATTTTATTGTTATGCAGGTTTACGGAGGTAGGAAAACTAGAATTTGATTCAACAGTGATGAAATTGTATTATTAAGCTGGTTTAGAGAGATATAAACGCTAGAATTCGATTCTACAGTGATGATTTTGTATCATTATGCTGATTTATGGAGACAAAAAGCTAGGATTTGAATTTACAGTAATGATTTTGTATTATTACGTCGGGTTATAGATAAAGAAAAAATTGAAGTCAGTTGGAAAAAGTGAAAGTTGGTGAAAAGGGACGAAAATGATATTTGTGATTTGTCCTTTGAAAAAAGGATATAAGTTTAAAATATTTTAAGTAGAAATCCGACAATGAAGTTAGAGGTAAGTACAACCTGATAACAAAGTTCTATCTGTGAAAGGTACACATAGATTTTATTGTGATTTAACATGCAAGTAAAGTGAAAGACATTTTTTCCCAGGTTGTGGTAGATTTAATCCACAAGTATTATTCTGTAGAGTGGTTAAAAGTAATATCAATAACTATTATAAAAATGACGGATGGTAAGCTCTGTACAATGAATTTAAATCACTTGATGAATGACATAAACATTTACGTTAACTCTGAATGTATTGAATGCAGGAGTTATGCAGAGTGTTATACAGAGTTTATTCAGAGACGTGCAAATTAAAAAAAAAAAAAAAAAAAAAAAATTTCTAATACACACTGTTTCACAAAAGTATTTGATTCAAGAGTTAATTTAATCTCATTAAGATCTGACATAGATTTTGGTAATCATCCAAATAGAACACACTTTATAGATTTATTTAAAAGTGAAATAAAACATTTTAAGAAAATCTTTTTAAAATTACAACAAATATAACTGAACAAATGTTGGTTTGTTTGGTTTTTTTTAATCTACTATTAAACCTCTTATCAATTAGGGGAAAATGGAGGAATTCTCTCTCCCGTTCAAGATTATCAATCATTTTTAAGGGGAAATTTTTGCATAAAGAAACAAAAAAAATTTTTCACTCATTCACAGACACATTCTAGGATGTATTTCGTCGTATGGCTATAGAGTGTCGATTTATTCATGTGTCCACCATTCAGACAAAATTGTTTTTCCTGGATCGATTTAACAGACAAAATCAACAAAGTCCAAAACGGCGGCCACCTGAAAGGTAGCCAATGGATCGAAGAGCAATGTTGGAACGTGTTTTTTCTGGCTTGTAATTATCTAAATCTAGAACAAGACATTGTTGAGGCAACAAACGTGGGACCTTTTTTCAATCAGTTTCAGCATTAGAAAAAAAAAATAAATTTAAAAAAAAAAACAAAAAAAAAAAAATATCTGGGTTATATGTTAATGTGGGCGTGTGGCTGTCATTGGGTTTTCACTTTTTCCTCCCATTGTTTTGCTTTCACCCTATACGTTTTTTCGCACGATAAGCGCGACTGAGTCAACTGGCTGATGTAATATGTCGCGACATGTCGCTCAGTGTATTGACCCCGTGACCGCGTGAGCTCAAAATTTCCGAAACTTACGCACCACCCTTTGTTTTCCCACTGCGTGTGTGGTATGTAATAAATACAGCGCAGAATGCCTTGAACATAATTTATAATTGTCTTGTGCAACGCCTAGCATTCCTCCTGTGGGTATGGTGGGTCTAAGACACATAATAGAGTGTTTTAAAAATAACATCAATGGAATTGATGTAAATGATATAAACGAATATGACGTTGTTACGTATGTTGATATATTAAAAGAGATAATACATATAAGATCATTGCTTGTTAAATTATCTTTAATCTGTTTGACTTTCAATTAACATTGCATTACAATTAAACACATTTGATAATTCACATCAGATTTTTTCCTAACGTTCATTAATTAGGCTTTTGCTCCAGTAAACATATTTTTTCTTGTGCTCTTTAAATGCGGTATGAAGAGAAATAGAAACTGGATGCTACGAAAGCTTCGAGGATTCAAACAAAGTCCCACGTTTTACTTCTGAAAAGGAATCACAAAAAAGAAAGATTAATATGGGGGTGAAACCTGAGCCTAATAAAGACTAGGTATTTGTTAAATTTTAAATATATTGTATTTAAAATAAATCAGGCATAATTTAAAGACAGTTTATGATAAGAGTTACACAAAATTATTTGATTCAAGAGCAAATTTAATCACATCAAAAACTGACATAGATTTTCGTATATCTCTAAATAAAAGATACTTTACAGATTTAGATAAAAGTAAAGCTGGACATTTTTTTTGAAAATCTATCTAATAATACAATAAATATAACTGAACAAACTTTTTTTTTTGTTGCTGTTTGTTTAAACCTCGATTAAATCTCTTATTAATTAGGGAGAATGGAGGAATCCTCTCTCCCGTTCAAGATTATCAATCATTTTTAAGGAGAAATTTTTGCATAAGAGAACAATATTTTTTTTCACTCATCCACAAACACATTCTAGGATGTGTTTTGTCGTATTACGACTCATCAGTGTTCCTGGTCCATGTTATTCTTGAATGACTTAATTTTTCAGTCCTCCAGGTCTTTCCTTTCTCTTATCTTGTCTCCTGAACATGGAGATCCTTAGCTTTACAGGCCTAGGCTCTCTTCCAGCTATTCTTCCTGGACCTAAACTTCTGGACTGGTCTTTGCGGCTTCTGCCTCTGTGATCTCGAAATATAATATCATGACAGGACTTATTACAACATGTTTTTTACACACCTCCCCTTTTTTTAATCTTCAGTTCCTGATCCATGTTGTTCTTGTGCACATCAATGCTTCAGTGATCCGGGTCTTTTTCTTACCTGTCCATGACTATCTCTGGCTTAAGGCTCGGAAGTACCTCTTCCAGTTTCTCTTCGTGGTCTTTATGTTCAGTTCTTTGCATCTCCGCCTTTTGTGATCTCTAATTAACAGAATTATTGTGATCTCTAATGATCAGAATTATTATAAAAATGGAGAAAACAAATTGAAAAAGAAAATACAAAAAACATTTTCATTCAAATTGTAAGCATATGAAGTATTGAAAAGAAATGGGATTATTTGTCAGAAAATATTTTTTTATGCTGGAAAATAAAGCGTCTAAGCTAAAAGCAGGAAAAAAGTATCTTAACTAAATCAGTCTATAAAAGCCCTGGCTGGGAAGGAAGAATTCAGCAAGTTTCATTAGTACTACATCAAAGTAAAAATGACAGGAGGAAAAAAAATACCGTCTTAAGCTAGACTACGACGAAATATTTTTAGACTGACCGACATCATTTGCATAACTCCTCCCACCCAGCGGTACGTAGCAGAATCGCTTTTCTCAAACATGCTAGCCCTCTCACCGAGAACGTAAATGTTATGCAATTTTTACATGATGACTACCAGCTACCGGTACTGAGTAATAGCCTGGACCAGGTGCAAGCGCGCTATGGAGAGTGTGTTTCCGCTGCTCCACTGCATGCTCAAACAGTTACATTACATAGCAATCACATGATCCGAGACGTTATACTAGCAGCAGATTTCACTGGTCTAAACAGCTGACCAGACTGATCAAGCCTAACGCTCGCTTGCGGCTTCCGGTGTAAACAACGCAGGCCGATTTTCACACGTCACTAGGGAAACCACGTGTTTGTTACGTTATGACTCATGCTTACGGTACTTAACTCAATCTGCGAAACATGGCTATTAGACCAGAGAGTCTATATAGTTACATGTGATTTAAGCATTAAAATTCCCATTTCTACATGTTAACTTCAGGATATTTTTTTTTAAATCTCAACATTAAAAGTTAATATTTAAGAAGAAGAAAAAAGGCAATACATACATACTCTCTCTCTCTCTCTCTCTCTCTCTCTCTCTCTCTCTCTTTTTTTTTTTTTCCCTCTGTCTCTTTCTCTCTCCCCCTCTTTATTTCTCTATCTCTATATCTATCTATGTTCTAGGTTTATACCTACCAAGACACGAAGACTACCGGTACTTCTCTGAGCGTTGGAGTACATGACGACCAAGTAACCTTTTTTGTTGATTCGTATCAGCCTGCTGATTTATTACAGAAGCAAAAAAAAAAAAAAAATTTTTCACAATAGCTGGCATGATTCTGTTAGTGCCTTTTTTTTTTGTTCTTATATCTGAATTGATTCTTTTGATGTTGTTTCTCCTGCACAATATTCATGCCATAAGCTGCTATTTTCTTGTCTAGATGATCGATAAAAGTTGACAAGCGCTCGTTTCTTCCCCTGTGCAAGTGCATCTTATTAATGTATGTTAGGATTGTCCTACCTCAAATGATAATCAGTCATGGTTTCATGATCTTCTCAACCTTTTAAACTCCAAGTGTCCTCCTGAATTATTTCTATACACTAGCATTGAAGTAGACTGCACTGGATGACTGCTTCGTAGGTTATTAATGACTTAATAACCCATTTGATATCAGAAATGTATGGTTTCATATCGGACCAGCGGACTAAAAAAAATCCTTCTAAAACGAAAAAGTTCATGCTTGGACAATGGAGGTTTGAAGAAAACTATTAGTTATTCTAGCTCCATGGCTTGGTCATGGTGCTCAGATAGGCCAATCTGTTGGTGTAAAATTATTGGCAGGGTTGCTCTCATTAGAATCTACAAATAAAGAAATGCAATTAACATAAGTAATAAGGCGTGCTTACAAAGGGAAAGATACAGGCAGGCAGACGGATAAAAGAAACTGAGAGGGCTACTGTCGTAATTTGCAGTGAAAAAAAAAATAGAGAGAGAAAGAGAGAGAGAGAGAGAGAGAGAGAGAGAGAGAGAGAGAGAGAGAGAGAGAGAGAGAGAGGGGGGGGGGGGGGGGGGGGTTAACAGCGTATTCCCAAATTGACACAAAATTATATAAAGGGCACAGACACAAAAATCGAGAGAGATTGAGAACAATCTACAAGTAGGCCTGCTATCGCATCCATAGAGATATCTGAGTTTTTAGGGTGTTTTTTTTTTTTAAACTGATTTTCTTTGTTCTTTGTTTTTTTTAACTGGTGTAGACACAGTTTAGAGTCATAACATTTTGGTACACAATTTTATCAACATGAATAAAATGTATTGGTCATTTTCTTTGACAGAGACACAACAATGTCTTAGTTTAACAGGTCAGTGGTAGAATTTGCTTCTGATTTTCGTCTTTTGCTTTTAATTAATCTAGATCTAGATCTCTAATTTTAAAATATGAGTTAATGTGTAAGAAATGATTTTTGGCCAAGACATCATTCTGATAATTCTTCTTTACAACTTCCGATCCAGAGGTCGGGTTACGAGTTCATTAAATATACCGATATTGTATACATTAAAGTCCATCGGATGAAACTTGGATAAATAATATATAGATCTATATTTGGATTTTCCAGATTCGGATCTTCACAACAAAGAGATAGTCCTTTTTTAAGTATATTCTTTTCGAAATCTCTAGAATCAGTGAATATATTAAAATAATAATTCAAAAAATGGGTCGAGTAGTTTTCTGATTACACATGAGAGATTGTTTATGAGCCACAAACATAAAAAAAGAACAGAACTAGATCTAGATCCAGATCTACAAAACATCAGATTTTAAGACCTTTCTTTGACACCAATGGTTGGAAGGGGAACTCAAGAATAAAAAAAAATAGATTGGTTATGAGCCATAAAGAAAATAAAAAAAAAATAGCCTACAGATCTACAAAGCATCAGATTTTAAGACCTTTCTTTGACTCTGGGCTTCTCAATATATATATATATATATATATATATATATATATATATATATATATATATATATATATCTATCTATATATATATATATATATATATATATATATATATCTATGTGTGTGTGCGCGCGCGTGTGTGTGTATAAATATATATCTTTGCAGAGTATATATACACCTACTACAACTACTACTACTACTGATATATGATGATGAAAATAAAAGTAATAATAATAATAATAATAGTAGCAGTAGTTGTAGTAATAAAAATAAAATGATCTTTAAAAAACAAAAGAGAAATTAAATAGCACCTTCCCTTTTACAACTCATGGCGTTTTACAATCATAACATTCTAATATCAGCCAAATAGTGAACACATATTAAGTATCATAAATGAATGGAATAAAAATATTTACATATACTTAAAAAATTTTTTGTGCATTTTATACGAGTATTCAATCCCATGGCATTGATATTCCAATAATGCAAACATTCAAACTCATTAAAATATACAGGCAAGGAAGCATCTGTGTAAATAAAATTGACAAAATGTAAAATCTTATAATTGACATTAATTGAAATATCATATAGAAAGATCTTATGATGAAGGAGCATAGAAAAGTTTCAATGTAGAAATTAGTGGAAAAGGAAATCATTTACACACTGTTTTGATTAATTTATCTAAAATAAGTATTGCTTCAGAACTAAAAGCTGCACAAAATTATGATCTGTATCAGAACAGCAAAAAATAAATGATTATTGGAAAAATGCACAAATAGGGGGAAGATCTTCTTTTTCTTCTTTCTTTTTTGCGATCAATTGCTGCTATATGGACGGGCCAGTCTCCTCTATAAAGGCAGCTGTGTCCTGTAGATCCTTGAGGCTGCTGTAGAGCTTTCTTTGTAGAGTTGTTGCCTCAAGCCAGGTTTGGGACCTCAGATGGTCATTATTGGGGCAGATCTGAATGATATGGTCTGCAGTCATGGCTGCACTTAAACAGAAACACTGATTGGTTGCACCAATACTTAGCTTTGTGTGGAGGTGGGAGTTTAGTCTGTTGTGGCCTGTTCACAGTCTGAAAATAATGACTTGGTATAACCTTTGGAGCTAGTGATATGGGTGGGGGAAGATCAACCATCAAGGGTTTTTGAATGTGCACATGAAAAGATAGTTTTAAGTCTCATTGTAATAAAAATTTGTTAGTTGCAGATGATTTAACATGAGTATAGGTAATTTGTTTAAGACCTCAAGAGCAGCATATGAAAGGATCTCTTAATAACTTTTTTGAGCATTTTTCAGGTTTTTTATTCTAGTAAAGAGCCCTTTAATAGAATTAAATTCATCTGAATGTAAAAGTGATGAGTCGTCTCAGAGGATTTTTAATACCAAAAACGCTATTTCGCATGTGATACATTATCATTGTTTGACGGGCAGCGAATGAAACTCTCTCTGGGAAGATGAGGCATTTGGTCTTGCAGGTGCTTGTTTGACTATGCAAACTGCTTGGTTTTGAATCACTTGCAGTTTCTGGATGTTTTAGTTGGATATACAATAAAGAGTGGCAGTTATCAATTCTAGAAATTACAAAAATAAAAGCTAGAGCTCTTTTGCAGAATCTTTACTTATTTAAGGCCTCAAATCATGATGTTTTGTTCTTAAAAGCATAACCTGTGTAGGTGTGAAACAGCATAGTCTATTTACAAATTTCTCATTAATTACATATCAAGGTGGTTTTTTTTATTTATTGAAAAATATATTTTGATTGACTGACTTTAATTTGGTATTTTTGTGGCATAGCAGTTTTTCAGTCCTTTCCTTTTTCATTTTTAGCTAATTTCAGACATACATTAATGTGTTGATATTATCATTATAAAGTTAATACTATCAGTTTTTATGGGACAATATAGCTGGGTGTGATCAGCTTATGTATACCGTATTCGCTCCAATAGTAGCGCCGGGCGCGTGAAAATGAAGAGGGGGGGTGCGTCTAATGGAATGTTTTGGATGACTTTCTTCAAACACAAAGTGCCGCCGTTTCCGCCATCACCGCCCTCCCCCCCCCCCCCTCTCTAGTTAGTTTTAGAGTGCCATGGTTGGGTGTCATTCCAGTCCGATGACTACGAGGACTGCAATAGTCCAGGACATTAACCTCAGACGCCTTTGACATCCCCAATTTGAGATGACAATTGCAGTATCATAGGCATTCATTGTTTACTTGTGTTGTCTGTTGTTATCATCAGATCTATCGCTTAATAAATGTTTTGAGTTTGAGTTTAATAAGAATCTTTTGTTCTCAAAAGTGGTGTTTTTTAAGTGTTGCTTGGATGGGAAAGGGGGGGGGGGGGGTTTATTAGAGATGGCGCTACTAATGGAGGGAATACGGTAGTTGGAAAAATTATGATTGTCAGTTACATCACCTAGATGATATGTTCACTGTGTAAAGAAGTGGTCCAAAACTCATCTCTACCTTTTAATATTTTCAAGAATTTAGAGGAGGGTTAAATGTATGATGTTGAATATGGCCGACATTGTTTTCATATAATTTTACTACTTTTTGCAGATTTATATTTAAGTAAGCTCTTCCTTCCTTTGTAAATGTATGAGAAGAATTTTTTAAAAGTTTTTTGACAAGAACAGTAAATTTAATACAAGTCAGTGATTTTGAATGGCATTTCAAACAAGACCTTTCTTCTTCAGCAAATATCTAAAATGCTTTCCTCTAAGCAGTGGGTTGAAGTTCTTTATTCCAAAGAGTCATTAATATAATATTTGAGATTTTGCAACAAAATGGCAGGCATTTGAAGATCAGATTAGGTAAGAGAAATCTATTGCTCAAGTTGATTTGGGGCTAGCAAAGAAATGTATGATGTACACAAAGCGTATTTTATTGAGGAAGTACAATTTTACGCGCACCAATATTTTTTGTTTATCATAATTAAACGACATTATATATTTATATTGCAGTATTCGTCATTGACACTGTCTATTGCTTTTATTTCCAGGGGACATTAATTTAGAGGTCTGTGTGATATTAAGGAAAACTTTGTAATCAGTTGTAAAATTGTGCAATATTAAACATCCTTTAGCAAAGTCAAAAAAAAAAAAAAGATAGATCTCCAATCAAGTTCAAATCAATCGTGCTAAGGAAAGGAAGAAAGATTTTTAAGAAGCTATAGTGTCATTGCTGTAATATTGTATCCAACATCATGGCCTACAACAATCCTTCAGCTTTGGCTCAGAACTTTAAAAAGTAAGTGGCATTTTTTTCGCTCTGTTTTTATTTATCCAACTTTTTAATACCCTTTTAATTTAAATTTTTATCACTACTGTACTGCACAAGTTTAGCTGTTATAATAAAATGAAATAAATATTTCAAAATCATTCCTGATAGGTCAACATTGTACATGTATTGAATTTGAAAAAAAAGGCATTTGAAATTAGATAAATTTCTTTTTCTTGCTTTTTCAAAGATGAAAAAAAAATTAAAATCCCACACAATTGTGACACATTCCTGCAATTTTCATCACTGAGAAGCCCAGGAATATGCCTTTTCAAAAAAATATCAATGCTCTAAAATGTATTATGGGCAACGTATAACTCAAATGTTAGTGATTTCAAATTTTCTACACTCTCTCTCTGTCTCTCTCTGTCTCTCTCTCTCTCTCTCTCTCTCTCTCTCTCTCTCTCTCTCTCTCTCTCTCTCTCTCTCTCTCTCTCTCTCTCTCTCTCTCTCTCTCTCTCTCTCTCTCTCTCTCCCTTTCCCCCTCCCTCTCTCTGTCTCTATCTATCTATCTCTTTTTTTTTTTTCGAATTCTGCCCTTTTCTTTTCTCTTTCCATACTCTCTCATATCTCCTTCCTTTTCTCCCGTTTTGCTTTCTTTCTTTTCCATCTCTTTTTACCCCAAAAATGTAAAAATCAGTAGAGCTCTTTGAAAATTCCTAATTTTCAACCATTTTCCATCCATCTTTTTGTATTGATAGAAATTTAAGAAAGAGTTTATCAAAATGCTTAGCCCTTTTTTTTTCTTTTGAAAAATTGAAAAATTCCACATCTGAAAAATGAAGAGCTTTTGAGTTTCAGTTGAGATTATTTCTGTTTTGTTTTATCTTTTTGAGTATCCTTTTATTTTTCCAGAATTGCTGAAAAGGCAGTGGGAATAGCAACAGCTCAGTTAGTGCATCCAGGAAGATTCAAAGTGAAAGTTCCAGAGGGGTACACATATGAAAATTTTAATTCAGTAGGTATGAAATATAATGAAGAAAAATTTTTCAAAAATTCATTCTCTTTAAAATCAGACACTAATTACCTTATGAGATTTATAAGACTTGAATGTTGATGGTGATAGCATTTATTCATTTAAGCTCAATTGTGCATGATACACCCCCTGAAGCTGATAAGGGGTTATCTTATTGTTCACCTTATTTTTTGTCAGGCTATTAATCAGTGCCACTTAATTTTTTAAGTATCATTTATTAATTTCTTGAGAAAACATTTTTTATCTAAAGCTTGGCTAAAGTAAAATGACTACATGAAATGAAAAGGTTGTAAATTACCTCAAAGGACAATCATATGAAAATATTGGCAACTACTTGCAAGGGGTAAAAATATACATTGAATTGAGATATAATGCAAAATCTTTATTTGATCTATATATTTAATTTTTTTTTTAATATTTATTTTTGAAGGGCAGGAGGATGTTAAGAAAGATTCCTTATTTTAATATCCAACTGTTTCTTGATTTTTAATTTTGACGGCATTTCTCATACAATTACCAGACTTTTTATTTTAATTTTAAAGAGAGAAAATGTTTTTGAAAAGAAATCTGATACATGAAATGACCAACTGCACAGTTACTATTTACACAAATTTAATCGCTTGCAATAGTTTTATTTCCTTTGAATTTAGTTTTCTTTTGTTTGAAATGTAGAAAATACCTCTTACTACCTTTAAATTTTTTTCTAAATTCAGACATGAACGAATAATTAGCATTTCATCTTACCATTGTAGCAATTTTATGGTTTTCTAGCCGCAAAGAATGTTCATCAAATGATATAACTGATGAAATCAGTTTCAAACAGAAAGTGATTAAAAAAGAAACAACTATGAGTCTCTGTTTCTATAATACTTTAAAGGCTCTATGGCCCCGCCACAATTGATTTGATTCATTTATTTACAGGTCAGCCCACTGTGTGGTCGACAATAAGACATTTTGAGGTTGCTAGATTACTGGGATTCTGGAAGAATCCTCTCAAGAATGAACCCAGTTTCATGGATATAGGCAGCCATGATCAAATGTTATACATAGTCTCCTTGAAGTTATCATGTGAGCCTGACTTATATAACCTTGATGTGGAAAAAAAGCCTGTGGATACTGATAATGAACTGGTTTATGTAGGAAATACATCCTTCAAAATTCGATCAAATCTTTTTGTATCACAGGTGAGGTGCTATAAAATGATAATAGATTTTCAGGTTACTATTCTTTGTTTTTAATAATTATCCACAATAGAACTGTACAAAGTGTTCTATCTGGCTAAGTTACTCTAGCATATGTCCATTATTACATGGAAGCTTATTAACATTCGCATTTGTGGTTCCTCATGATGTTTTTTTTTTTTTTAAAGTGTATTCATTGAAAATATTAGAAGTGATTATTCCTTGTGTGACGAGACCATCAATATTAGGTAAGTAAAGTAGTTTAGTATTAATAAAGTAATCATATTATGTTTGAGCTTTGATCAGCATTCCTGGCGACCATTCTTGAAGTTAAAAATACATACATTTATTTGAACAAAAAAAAAAAAGATAATTCTTAGAATTTTAGATACATGTAGTAATGACTGTCTTTCCATTGTTTATTTATAGGAAAATGAGATTCACCTAGCTTATATTTGGTTATTAATTTCTTCAGAAACTTGCTTTTAAAAGCTATGGCATCTGTTCAATAGCCTAATCATGGAAAAGTATAATTTGCTGGCTTGCATTTGCAGTGTGTAATTTTGTTCCCTCTATTACCAACGGCTCTTCTACTTCATAAATTAAAATAAGTTGCAAAATCAAAATGGACTGTATTTGTTCACAACTTTACTAGCTCAATTCTCCATAAATATATTTAAATACAATCTTCAGTCATTTCTATGGTCACAGAGAGAGAGAGAGAGAGAGAGAGAGAGAGAGAGAGAGAGAGAGAGAGAGAGAGAGAGAGAGAGAGAGAGAGAGAGAGAGAGAGAGAGAGAGAGAGAGAGAGAGAGAGTAAAATAGATATAAAGAATATAATTTTATTTGGAGGGGGTAGATGTCTTAGCATGAAGGAGTTATCTCATCATTAAAAGCAGGTAGTGAGCTTAAAATAATTTTTTGATCCAGGTAATTTAGCAACTATCATACAGTCAAGTCCAAATAAATTGAATCCAAAAAATATGAAGCTATGTTTATTTGCAGTAGATCAATTTTATTGAACTTTTTCACCTTTAATTTATATATATATATATATATATATATATATATATATATATATATATATATATATATATATATATATATATATATGAGAAAAAAAAAGGGTCAGAACCAAATTTGACGAATAAATTGGGTTAATTCAAAATCACGTTTGCTTTTCTTTCTTTTTTTTTCTGTTAGGGGGAGGGGTGACTTAGTGAAAGGACTGTACCTGGTAATAGAAGGAAAAGTTGGTGGGGATGGGAGGGAGGCTAGTTAGGCTTGGACATGAATCATTTTTGGATAAATGGTGACTTGCACAAAAAAGAAAAGCAATACATGTAACTGAGCTCGGAGAAGGCTTAATTTTATCGTGCAATGTAAGCTGCTTGTAAGCTTATTTGAGGTGATGATGATTGACTCGCTTGTGGGTATGGATAGGCATGAAACACTAAGGTTAGAGCCCTTGTTATTTTACAACATAAAAGGTTCAGGTGTAATATTTTTCCTCTTTTCTCTTTATATTCAAAAACTCGAATTTGCTTTAAATTCAAGTGTTTCTTTTATTCCAGAGACTTTAAAATAAAAGGACTGAACTGTATATCTTGTGCCCATTACAAATGTGATGTAAAGTATTTATGAAAAGAAATAATATTATTGTTTCACTCCCAGTTGGTGCCAGTTACTATCTTAAATTAACTGACAAGCAGTCAATATTGCTTGATATAAGACTAACAATACATGAGTCCTGCTGGGACCATCTGTAGATATGATCAGATCCATCTAATCAGTCCTATCTTTAGTTTGAAGGAAAGATGCCCCACCTTTTAGAAATATAAGGGACATTAAAATAAAACAACCAAATAACATGATAATTCTATTTTTAAGTGTTGCCTTTTGCCGGATTTGAAGATTCTGTTATTCTAGACTTCTCTAACATGAAAAAAGAAAAGGGAAAAATTCTCATATATAATTTTAGTGTCTGTAAAGAGGCAAGATTACATGCTAGGAGAGTTTTTATATAAGCTTATTATTTGAAAAAAAATTATGTTGCTGAAACCTGCTGTTTGAAGCTGGTAGTGTATATCCTTCTTTTAAAAAAAATTGTTTTCTTTTCAAATAACTGCTTCACCACTTTGTTCTGCTAAATTTTAATTTTAAGCTTGCCAGAGGAACTCTGCTTTGACCTTATGATTTTTAATGCTCCAGATTAGAGCTTTAAATATTTGCTCCAGCCTTCAAGATGTTCTGATCAGAAGAGCAAAGTTATTTTTTTGTAATTATAAAGACAAAACAATTGAGGGCTTTTTTGCATATAATTATTATATATGTCTTTGCGTTTTTTTCATTCTATATTTAGCTAAAGGATATTTTTTTTACCATGGCTTATTATGCAGGTTTGTTGTTTAAAAAAAGAGGCTGTAGAGATATTCCGCCTATTGGCTCAAAAAAACATTTTTTTTTAAAATGCATGTATATCTCAATTGGTCATGACCTCTTCTTGAATAGAGAGAATAGTAGACTTTTCAGCTGATTTTCCTTTTCTTTATAAGAGCATGAAACCATGAACTTTTGTTTGATTGGGTTTTTTCCTCTTTTTTTTTTTTAGTTGAAAGAAAGAATGGTGCAACAAGACATTAGTCTTGTGGTGGTAGACAGGGAGACGAGACGGCCCTCATTGCTACCAACATGGTGGGTTGAAAAATATGCCCATTACAGTCTTCCAAATGAAGGACCCATCAAGGCAAAGTATTTAGATTTCAGTAATTGGACAGGAAAGATTAATGAGCACGAATTTCTTGTCCGGAGCATGGACCTGGATGCATATTTCCATGTAAACAACATGTGCTTCATTAGGTATTGTTACGAGGCATATATTTTTCTTTATGTGCGTCAGTTTGGTTATGCAAATCAAGCAGATGCCTTTCGTAACATCAAGGATTTAATTTGCGTTTTTAGAGGAGAAGCTGGCTTAGGAGATTTGTTAAAAGTCTCTTTTGTTGTCGATCCAGGTGATGAAGATACTTGTCATTTTCAAATAACCAATGACTCCAGAATAATATTTCAGTGCCTGTTCAAATTTTTTCCACAAAGAAAGAAAAAACTGTCCCACTTGTAATTTTTTTTTGTCACATGTAAAGAAATGTTGATGTTGATAATAACAGTAGGCCCTATTGTTTTGACTTCTATGTTTCATACTTTTTAAAAAGAATAAGGCTTGAAGCTTGTACCATTTTTGCAGCTTGCTTTACTCAGCCAGATTATAAATCATTATCATTTGACTACTTTTGGTGTCTGTTTTATTTACACGTTGTTTAGCAGTAAATGACAAGCAATGAAGGAATGTCTATGAACTGATGTTCTTATAATTTTTTTATTCCTCAAAATCGCAAAAGTAATGAAAAAAAGTCATAGGTCATAGCTTTATAAAACATGTAGATACATATAGACACATGAATACAATCCAAAATGATAGGAATATATACACTGCAAAATAGGCACTATTAACTTCCTCAATTCATTTCGTGTATTTTAACAGATCTTGTTTAAAAATAAAGGCATAATAAAACTATTTGTTGGGCTTAAGGCTAGATGATTAGATATAATACTATTCTAAAATAAAGTCCATATTTTAAAATTTTTAAACTGGTTTTAAAGTTGTATCATAATTTAAGCCAAGGGAAAACTGTATGTAGTACTTCAAAAAGGAAAATAACTCTGGATATTCAATGTTTTAATTTTTTTGTATCAATTTTTATTGTTTCAATGATTTTATTTTTGGATTGAATTGCAGAAATCAGAGGCACAACAATTTTTTTTTTAATTTTTTTTTTATGAAGAACGATAAAATATTTCCAAAAAGTACTATGTGCTTTTTCTTTATTTTAATCAAAGCTCGATTTTTTTTCAGTGTTCACAATTGTATTGAAAGACTTTTGTAACCTTGCATGTCTTTTGTTTTGTGTGAGCATAATCTTTGTCATTTTCTGCTGGTTTTTTTTTTCAATATTTTATGCATCTTCAACCTCCATATATATGTGTGTGGCATTTTCTGCAAATGACGGGTAATTTAAAAATTTAAAGCTACCTCTTTGAACAGTCTTGTTATCAGATTTGTTCCATATTGAATAAAAAATCTAAAAGTATTTCAGACTGAGATTTCACTGTTATGCCACATGATTAGATCTAATGAGCTCTGTCCAACTTTCAGTAGCAGTTAAAAAATGCTACTAATATATTTAGTTATGTAATCGTTTCTCTGGCTTGGATTAGGATATCTCAGTGCTTGTGTATTTAGATGGTTTAGATTCCACATTTTATATCCTATTGCTTTAGGAGCTTTCCAAAAGAGAAAGCAGATTCATGCTCTTGTGTCATACTAAATGTAATACAGTATTTCAGTAGAATAGATGTTAACCAAATTGTAAATTGTAAATTTGTTATAGAAATCCCAACAGTTCTTGATTACATTGCTAGTTCCATTTTGGTTTTTCCAAATTTAATTTACTTTTTTTTCATGTTTAAAGTCTCCCCCTCCCCCCCCCCCCCCCTCCTCTTAAAAAAATAGAGACACTACAAAAAAAATTTATTCCTTTTTTTTTTTTTTAAAACTCTTGAACTGATTCAGTACAAGATAGATGGATGTGATTGTAATATAAACAAATTAGCTATGGTATTGAATGAATATTGTTCATTTTACAAAAAGAATTGAACGTCATTGCTTATATTTATACTTAATGTTACTATATGAGTGCCATAATTGTTATTGAGATTAATTTTAAAGCCAAACTCCCTCACCCCCCCCCCCCCCAAAAAAAAAACACAAAACAAAAAAATAAAATAAAAAAAGGTCAGATAATATGTATGATTTCTTTTTCCTTATTTGAATTATTCCTATTGATCATATATATACGAGGGCAGGCTGATAATTAAGTTCCGTTTGCTAATAACTAGGTCAATTTTCGTCACATCGACCTAAAATATACGTACTATATTGCCGTTCACATCCTAGTACTTCGACTTGGCCGCCTCAGCTGCCTCTTGGATGTTCCCTGATAGTCTCCTCCACTGTGAACGGTCTTCTGTTTTTGACCTCAGAATGATGGTCGAGGTTGTTCTTGGTTTTGAGTATGCTGATTTGCGACAGAGGTCTTTGTTGATGATTGTTGGCAGTGTTGCTATGGGCTTTCCTTGAAACTTATCACCCTTAGGCATAAAGTTTGCACCATAGTTTTGTTTGCTGGAATGTCTATATCTTGCCTCAGAATATGTCTGAACAGGCGCCACTGGCTTTCAAGGGTGGTTATTGAAATCGGTTTTTCATTGCATTTTTTATACAGAAATTTGTTTATCTTTACTGGGGATTTGTTGTTAAGGATTTGTTTCAGCTGTTTTCAGTGGAATGCAACTTGTTTATCTTCTTCTGAGATCCCATGTGCCATAGTTTATGTAAGGATCAATTTTACTAGTGTTTTGTGGAATTGTACTAATGTGTCTCTCTTTATTTTGTCACTTCCGATCCATGTTTTTTTAGCTTTGTCAGTGCAACTGTGGATAGTTGTTTTCTTCTTTCTACGTCTTCTTTGTCACCAATGAGTGATCCGACTTTCTTCGCTTCTCTATATTTACCTTATACTGACATTTTATTATTCTAGTACTTATTTACATATTGAGAAAATATTTCCAAAGTATTTTGAAACATCGCAGATTTTTCATCTAAAATAATTCAGATGTATGTCATGTGTTATGTACAAGTGTTTATTTATTTTGTCCTGTATGTTTGCATTATCTGTGTTGTAAAGAAAAATAAAATAAAATTACATTGATCTAATATACTGTTTAAAAATCTGGATTTCTTTTAATTTTTGTTTTAATTGATTGAAATCGTGTGAATTTACTTTGTTGTGTTTAACTGTAGTGTTATTCTGAACCATGAACAGCTATGAATTTCAATAATAGGTGGCTTTCGTTGTAAAGCAATGTTTTGTTTTGTTTTTTAATTAAAACAATTTTGTGCATCATCCTGGTTAAGTTGGCTTATAATCTGATAAATATGGCCATAAGCTTCCTCAGCTTTTGGGTTTTAAAAGTGGCATGGGAAAGACAGCCACAATTTGGGGAAGCGAGGATAGCAACCCTTTTTATTTTTGACAATGTGACAGTGTCCACATTGTCAGTTGTTAATTTGTGCCATGTAAAATAGATTCAAAAAGAGAAATCAAATGATCAAGTTTACGAGAGCTTCTACAACTGCTTTCAATGTTTCTGCACTACGTATTTTTTGTGAAGAAAGCCTAGTTTAGATTTAAATAAAAATGGCAACATAATGCCTTATATTCTGTCATTCACAAAATGAACACTGAATTTTGTAAAGGACATTAATTTTACCTCATAGTCATTATTCCAGAATAAAAACTGCTAATTTATTCATTTAAACAGTACCAGGATAACACACGTTTATTATTTGTGAAAGAAACCAATCCTAATATTAAGATACCGATCATGTAGATAGAAGAAAATTTGGGGAGAACAAAACCCCAATGCAATCAGTTTTCTAGCAATAAACGTGGCTTTTTTCGGAGGCCGCAATACGGAACACTTCGGATATGACTCATTGATTCTAATAAGCCGAGTTTCTAATCCTTGTGTAAACCATTTCAGCTGACTGAAGTCTGGCCTTTACTTTCCTAGAAAGGAATCATTGATGAAGAATTTTAATTTTCTCAAAACAATACATGTAATTTTGATTTCAGTTTTAGCTTATTTAGATAAGATAGTTAGAGAAGGAGAAGGCAAAGCTGCAAATTTAGACAACCTTCAAAGTACAATACTTGTTGAGTAGGCGACGAAAGGGGCCGTGAGGGAGTTCGAACACTTAATTGCGCAGTAGTGCATGGTCGATGCCCATGTAAGACATTTGATTAAATTGGCAGATTCCATCATTGTAAGGCATTTGGTTAAATTGGCTGCCTCCATCATTGTAAGGCATTTGGTTAAATTGGCTGACTCCATCATTGTAAGGCATTTGGTTAAATTGGCTGCCTCCATCATTGTAAGGCATTTGGCTGCCTTCTTCATTGTAAGACATTTGGTTAAATTGGCTGACTTCATCATTGTAAGGCATTTGGTTAAATTGGCTGACTCCATCATTGTAAGGCATTTGGTTAAAATGGCTGACTCCATCATTGTAAGGCATTTGGTTAAATTGGCTGACTCCATCATTGTAAGGCATTTGGTTAAATTGGCTGCCTCCATCATTGTAAGAGATTTGCTTAAATTGACTGCCTGTATTGACAGTACATAAAAAGGAAGTGGGTTCATGATATCAGCAACAAGTTTGTCAGCTACCTTGTAAACCTATAAAGGTGAAGCTTTCGCATCGAAATTGTTAAGACAGCTATAAACATTTTTATAAGAATGTCTTTTACTCTGAACTCTTCTCCACAGTTAACTAGTTCATATAGGTGCTTTATGGTTGAGTTGAGAGTGTTATTTTCTGTAGATCTGTTAGTGTCATGCTGATGGCAATGTCCGATGCACTTGCAAAGATTTGATGAGGTATTGTGGTAGGCAACTGCTCTTAATGTTACAGCCATTCTTTATATAGGGAGAACAAAATTGGATCAATACATTATCTGTTTCAAATTTTAAGCCCCAAGTTAAAGTTAATATCATTATGATGGTTTTTTTAAAACAAAGTTTATGATAACGTACGATTTTTTTTTCGAATGCTGCTTGTTTCTGCTAATAAATGAAATGGGCATGTGTCTATATAAAGCAAAAGTAATCAGAGAAAAAATGAGTACGTGGACTGAAAGAATGTCTTAAAAATTAGTATTTAATAAATATTTTCACTTAAACGTGTTCTCAGTAGTCAATTATAGAAAAAGTTTTCTAATCATTCCATTTCATTTCAAAAATAAATTGATCATACCAAAACAAACTTGCTCTCACAGGTTTTCACATCGTGACCTACCATGCATCTCAAAGACTGTTCAGTTAGCGTGATCCCCAAATCATCAGCCTAAATTTTCCGTATGAAAAACAATTCAAATCAATAAGTTAAATTGAATAATGTAAGCGATTTTAATAGAGAGTATCTAGCTTGTGAACACTGAGTAGGGCAAGTGGCTGCGAAGAGGTATAGGCTGTTAATCATGTTGGGCGGTCTAGTCACCATGGATAGAACAAAAGTTTTTTTGGTTGTAAAGTTAAAATAATAAATGATATCTTGATCTAGTCAGTCATTGCTGCCTTCATGAGGCGATGTGCGGGTGTAGCTTCTATTTTTCTCTAAAGGGTCTCAGTGTGTATTTAAAATTGCATTTTTAAAAGAAATTTATTTTGACTATCTCATCGTTTTTCAAAAGGTCAAAAAACGCATAAACATGAAACTTCAAAAGCGAATAAAGGCTCGATCATTGCGACCCAACTTAATTTTCTTTTGTAATTAATTTTCCTACAAAAGATAGAAATATCATTTCGCAAGTCCTCGTACGGGAGCCTGCCGTTTGGGGAAAAGAAAGAGACATGGAAAGGAGGAATTGAAGCGTTAATGTAAACCTCGATGTCTTTTGAACAGAAGAAAATATAGATGATAAACAGTGCCAAACATAGAAATAATTATAATCTTTTTTAAATGGAGCATGGAAAACAAGGACTGCTTGTTTGTTTATGAACCTAACCCTTTTAGACAATTAGCATTTCAGGTTTGCAAGTTATGTGTTTTGCAAATGCTTATTTCAGCCCCATAGACAAAGTGCCTTGTTTTTGTAATCTCCTACCACGAAGACTTTAAGGCTCCCATCACACCACTAGAAAATCCAAGTTCGCAAGACAAGGGGGCGAGAGAATAGCTTTCATAATCTGCCTCTTTTCGATTGTAAGTTCATCAAGAGTGAGGGAGAGACACGAAATAGAGAGATAGACAGATAGATAGATAGAGAGAGAGAGAGAGAGAGAGAGAGAGAGAGAGAGAGAGAGAGAGAGAGAGAGAGAGACAGACAGACAGACAGACAGACAGACAGACAGACAGACAGACAGACAGACAGACAGACAGACAGACAGACAGAGCGCAACAAAATGACAACTCGACACGCTTTGAAATCCAAGATACTAACTTTATTTTCCTTTGTCGGTCAAAACCAGCAGTAAAGGCAAAATATCACGGAAAATCATAATATGCTCTGTTTGAATAATATTTTGCTAACTTGGAAAGGCTTAAAGCAAGATTCAGATCTTACGAGAGAGAGAGAGAGAGAGAGAGAGAGAGAGAGAGAGAGAGAGAGAGAGAGAGAGAGAGAGAGAGAGAGAGAGAGAGAGAGAGCGCGTTTCCAAATTAAAAAAAAGTCGATGTGCATGTGAGTTTGTCAATGTGGTCTTTATGGTTAATTCATTAACACGCACAATGTATGCAGAACAAAACTTAGTATTTTACAAGTCAGCGGCTCAGCAATAAGTTTGGTGTTCCCCTGTCCTGAAAGTCGTGTGGCCATCTAAATACTAATAAGGCAAGGTTTTCCTTTATTTTTTATTTTTTTTAATTTTTTTTTGCGTTAGTGGGGAAGGGCTCTGAACAGCATAATGGGGACTGTGGGGCATCAAGATTAGCAGCATACTTTTGTGAGGATAACTCACCTTCTCTCTTTTTGCAAGCTCATAAGGGAGAAAAAGTGTGATGCCATATTGGTGACTTTAATCATTGTGCGACCAAAAATGACAAGTCTTTAACTCATCAGATCATCCACATTGTTTCACTAAGGCGTGAATTTTACTCATTGCACATAATGCTCCAAGAGAGAGATATTGTTCTAAGTCCTAATACTTCTAACTGTACTTGGGATAATTCCACTGTTGAGCGACGGCAACCCATGAATTGTTTAGAACCAGTAACTTAGCGATTTTAAAGCGAATGACATCACGAATTTTCTACTTGACAAATGTGTGATATAAGCTCACCGTTTGTGAGTACTTTTAACAAAGGAGAGAACTTTTGAGCAGTGACACACAACATGAGAGAGCAAAATTTTTAACAACTTTTGTCTATACAATTATAAACAAGAAGAACTGAATCGTGTTTTATCGACCTTGTACAATGACGTCTTAACTGGGTCTCACAAATTTCCCCCTATGAAAGCTGAGATTTTTTTTTTTATTTATGCTGAATTGAGAATTTTTCTTTGGTTAAACACATACCTACTTTTGCCCATTTCTCAAACTCACGAGCTTTGCGTTTTAATTTTTCTTTTAATTTGTACATTCAACAAAAAGGAAATAAGGAAAGGAAAGGAAGCTCAAAGGGTAGGCATAAAGTAATTCGTGTGTCCAACACAAAGACATTCACCCGTGCTGCTTCAGTCGATCAAGACGTCTTTTCCACCTTCAGTGGTTGCTGATCTCTGCTTTGGCCGCTCGGCTTGTCTGGATTAAACGAACGAGATACACGAAAATTTGGATTTTCACACCCATTTGCAATTTTGCTGAAATGGTGAGTTATTACAAAAATGAGTGTTAGCTAATGAAGTTGAAATGCTGTGGAATTTAGCTCGACAATCATTGAGATGATCATTTTAGACCATCAACCTAAAAACTGTTTGGTAAATTTACAGAAATCGGTCCAACTCACTTGAGGCTTCACGATTGAATGTTTCTCGACGAATTCGAAACTTGTAGTTTATGGGATTTTAGAGCAACACAAAATTTTAAAAATTCACTTGTGACAAGTAAAACTTTAATATTCGTGTTCAGCATATCAAATTCATTAAGAAAAATACAATTTTAAAGTTTAAGTGATTTGGGCCCGAAACTGCAATAATACCAATTATTTTACATTTAAACTCGTGAGACTTGTTTTTCCTGTTGGTTCTAATACGTGCTTGTAAAGAATTTTACTATTCTTCCTACCGCAGATTAGGATACACCCTAATTCACTTTCTTTTAGTTACACAACCCAGATGGCCTTCACCCTGTTAGCTTTTATTTCGTCAACCAAAAACAAACCAAAAAAAAATAGGAACAATTAGCTCTCGCATGTTCCCCCATCCGTTCCAGTAGAAATTTAATGTATTTCTTAGAGCTCTATCAGCATATTGTGTCGATTGCATTGGTATATTGACTATAATGACTCTTATTTATCCCAAGAATGGTGTGTAACAATTTGAATAGACATACTTCATCAATTGCAAAATGCGCAATTGATTAGGGAAATGATTCTCTTGTATAAGGAAATCTGCACAAAGAGTATGGGCCTACTTTTTTCCAACAATGCTCTCCACAGCGGTCGTTTTGAGGGTGAATTTTATTTCCCATTAAGCCTCATGAGGCTTATAATTGTGCAGCGATGTTCCTACTAAAATGATCAGGGAAAGATATCCATAGAGTTTAGTATAATTATGTTGACTATAGACGTAGATTCGCCCTCTAGGTGATCGCCAATAAAGGAAACCTCAGATAGGATACATCATATCCTTCTAAAGCGTTTTTCTATCAAATCTTCTGGTGATGGAGTAAAAGAAAGCCATTTAACTTTACCTCAAAATGCCATATTTTGCTGTGGTAGTTCCCTCACGGCTGTTAAAGAGCGGCATTTTAGTTTGCCTCCCGCACCCGTGAAGCAGCTTGTAACCCGATCGAGTCATGGGGTCATCCACCCCTGCAAAATGGGGATTCCCCTTTCCTCGCAACTTTAGATTTCAAATATAATTTTCACACCAAAACAATAGAATTTAAGCTTATGCATGAAAGGAACTACAAAAATCAAATTTGTTACATCTATATTTCAGCGATACGAGGATATATTTTTTCCCCTTTTCATTTAATTGATGGAGTTATTGAGCGCTTTAAGTACATGAATCTGGAATAATCATAAGTTGGTGACGTTTTTTCCGGGACATTTATGAAAAATTGAAACAATTTTTGGGGATGAAATTTTTACAGCATTTTATATATATCTTGAACTTAACACCCACCAAAGGGCATAAGCGAAGAGTTCTCTGTTTCTAAGTTATGTGGGTTTGAGTTATGATAGTCCACTTCTTACAGCGCTGGTACGGCGTTTTGATTTAAAATAATAAATCTAAACAGTGATAGAACATCGTAGTTCAAGCTGTGGAGCGTCAATGTATATGAGGGAGGCCTGATGTTAACTTTTAACAGTTAAAAACACGCACTAAATAGAAAATGAAACTTGTGTAGGGTTGCGCATTGTCTTCCTTTACAGGTAAGTCATACGTTTACTTTGCCTTACGTTCTTCAATCGGCGGGGCGTGTGCTAAGAATAAGAGCTCTCGCTCTCTCGCTCTCTCTCTCTCTGTCTGTCTGTCTGTCTGTCTCTCTCTCTCTCTCTCTCTCTCTCTCTCTCTCTCTCTCTCTCGCTCTCGCTCTCGCTCTCGCTCTCGCTCTCGCTCTCGCTCTCTCTCTCTCTCTCTCTCGCTCTCTCTCTGTCTGTAATATTTTCAAGCTTTTATTATAACTTTCTTCAAACCTCTGACGCATAAGTGCTTTGAGTTCATTCACATCAGAATATTAAAAGCATATTGTACAAATCTTTTTTTTTTTTTTCTAACTGGAAATGATAGTCCGCACAGAGAAATTTGTTTCCTCTATCTGCTACTTAACGATATCACATCTGCAAACTTCATGGAGCTTTTGGGTGCGTTCAGATTCTAAGTGCTGCTCCATATTTAACAGTGCTGGTTTGAGGCTTCTAAGGTAGATCTATAGTGCTGAGTGTTATTTGCGAGTAGTTCGTGCAGATCCGAGCGTGTGGAATTATTTAAAATCTAAAATCACTGAAAAACTTTCCGCACTTGAAACTTTCACAAGTTCTTTATATCATTTTCAAATATCGGGAAATAATTTTTAAGCAATAAAATTGTTTCACTTTTGAAATATTCCTATTAAACTGAGGTGTTATGAAAATCAAGACTTTTTTCTGTTCTTTTACTAGTAGTATGAAGATTCACCTGCACCATCTAACACTTTATAATTGAGAGATAAAAAAATATAGCGTTGTATTCAGGACAATTTCAGCTTTAAAATGATTGATATACTTGGTGTTAATGAGGCCAGATTTATCGCGATGCAAAAAGAAGTAAAAAATCCTATTAGATGTAACAGCAGTGCACCGTCATGCACGGGCACACACGGTTGTAGCCTGCCTGACAGGTGATAGATCACCGATCCGCCCACTAACTGCGGGCGTCTGAGGTAGGCCCTGAAAGCAAACTAATTAGTTGCCGCTTTTTGGTCTGTTTTAACAGCCGTGCCCTTGATCAGTGTAGTGAGGGCTGATAAGTGGTTCAACTTACAAGTTTTCTGAAGCTTCATATATTTTTTTATTTATAAAAAAAAAATGTAGGATGTATGAAAACTTTGTTGGGCACCTCTTCAAACATAATGTGATCGAACTAAAATTGAAGAGTATTCTTACAAAGAGCGAGCCCTATGTCTGCCTCACACTTTGTCATTGTGGTCGGACCTGCAATTTTATGTTCCGACTCTCAATACGTGAATTCTAACCGCATTTCTTTGCTGCCTGTTTCTATGGATTACTTAACATGAGTTCAGAATATAACTATACAATACAATTTACTTAAATTTCGCTGCATCCAAAGCGATTCCTGCCAAGCGTGGTTTTCAAAATATTTTTGCATTCATATATCCGTATTGTTTTAATGCTCTAAACTTTAATGCTGATGACTAATGTTGATTATTTCAATTTTCAGGATTCTGAATTGTGTCTCAAAGAAGCTGTAGCAGTAGCTGCTGAAATCGTTAGTACTAAGCAAGCAAGCTCTGAAACGTTGAAATCGGAATCTGTGCCAAGCGAGGAGGGGGACGATCATGCCGTGAAGGGCGAGAAGGCGGACGATCATGCCGTGAAGGGCGAGGCGGACGATCATGCCGTGAAGGGCGAGAGAGCGAACGACCATGCCGTGAAGGGCGAGAGAGCGGACGACCATGCCGTGAAGGGCGAGATGGCGGACGACCATGCCGTGAAGGGCGAGATGGCGGACGACCATGCCGTGAAGGGCGACAAGGCGGACGACCATGCCGTGAAGGGCGACAAGGCGGACGACCATGCCGTGAAGGGCGACAAGGCGGACGACCATGCCGTGAAGGGCGACAAGGCGGACGACCATGCCGTGAAGGGCGACAAGGCGGACGACCATGCCGTGAAGGGCGACAAGGCGGACGACCATGCCGTGAAGGGCGACAAGGCGGACGACCATGCCGTGAAGGGCGACAAGGCGGACGACCATGCCGTGAAGGGCGACAAGGCGGACGACCATGCCGTGAAGGGCGACAAGGCGGACGACCATGCCGTGAAGGGCGACAAGGCGGACGACCATGCCGTGAAGGGCGACAAGGCGGACGACCATGCCGTGAAGGGCGACAAGGCGGACGACCATGCCGTGAAGGGCGAGAAGGCGGACGACCATGCCGTGAAGGGCGAGAAGGCGGACGACCATGCCGTGAAGGGCGAGAAGGCGGACGAGTCGACCGTGACGGGCGAGAAGGCGGACGAGTCGACCGTGACGGGCGAGAAGGCGGACGAGTCGACCGTGACGGGCGAGAAGGCGGACGAGTCGACCGTGACGGGCGAGAAGGCGGACGAGTCGACCGTGACGGGCGACAAGGCGGACGAGTCGACCGTGACGGGCGACAAGGCGGACGAGTCGACCGTGAAGGGCGACAAGGCGGGCGAGGCGACCGTGAAGGGCGACAAGGCGGGCGAGGCGACCGTGAAGGGCGACAAGGCGGCCGAGGCGACCGTGAAGGGCGACAAGGCGGCCGAGGCGACCGTGAAGGGCGACAAGGCGGCCGAGGCGACCGTGAAGGGCGACAAGGCGGCCGAGACGACCGTGAAGGCGGACAAGGCGGACGAGTCGACCGTGAAGGGCGAGAGGTTGGACCAAGTGGATACAAATAAGAAAGTAGCAACAGAAGGGTCAGCGCAGGTTGACTTGGTGGCAACTAAAGAACTAAAGCAGAATTGTGACCTGACGGCGACCGATGGACAAGGGCAAAATGTGGCGGACGACAAAACAGCACAGGACATTACCGAGAATGGGAAATCCCTGAAACCTACGATTCCCAGAATTTCAACAGTGTCGAATGGTCACTCTGACTCTCCAGATAGAGTATGCAGTTGTTGCAAGATTCCTGGGGGTTGTGGCAGAGGAATAGCTGCCGAAAATCATACCAAGGATGACCTAGCGAAATCTGCAGAGGATCAAAATATCTCCAAAACTCCAGTGGAGGCTAAAGATGGTTTGAAATCAAACGAAATCCGTGAGGAGTCTGAGAATGAGATTGAGATGAGCTCCAAGAAGATCGCAGAGAAACAAGCAGACTCGAACAACTCCTCCGAGTCCGCACAGGATAAAGTTAGTCCTGATGACGAAGTCCCTAAAAGTGAAACTGATCGTGAAAAGCTGACCAAGAGAAGCGGAGACCCGACATCATCGCGCGAAGTAAATGTAGAAAAAGTGGATTGACTTTAATCTTGTTACCATGTTGGTTGGTAAAAGCATAGCAAAAGACTTGTCGATATTTGTTCACCAAAATTTGTTTAAAAAGAGTAATTGTACAATTATATCAAATGTTTCATTGCCGTTTGTGTGATCAAAGTAACTGAAAAAAATCTAAATACGCAACTTTTTTAAGCAATGTAACTATCGAGTAGATCTGAAATGAAGTTTGAGCCTTTACAAAGTTTCAAGTACAGTGTTTTGATACCTTTAGATCTAAATAGAATGGGTAATTGTAAAATTTGTAGAGGTGGATATGTATTTTGAATAAACTTCACCATAGATTCACTCAGATATTTCTTACTTATTACAAGGATGCTTGTGATTTGAGAGCATGGTGAAATTCGAGTTAGTTTTATCAGTTTTGCCCAAAATTCCACCCAAATAGTTTTGGTGCACACATCATTTCACTATACTATTTACTACTTCAAACCAATATGGTGAAGAGCTGATTTAGTACTTAACTAATCAAAATTTTAAAATCCTTTTAAACGCTTATTCAAAGACTACCTTTTACCGCAAAAAATGCCTAAACATGCACTGTCCAGAAAAATTCTAGCTACGCGTTTAAACTAACATTGTGATGAAATTGCAAAAAGGACCTATAGATTTGAATTTTACAAAATAAGCTTACCATTACGCGCAAGCTAAGGTCATTGCAATCCTTATAATTTCGATTTAACAGATCTTTTGCATTTCTCTGATTTTATCATTGCCAACTTGGCAAGAAAAAGGTTTATTCAATTTATGCTAAACAGCTTATTCCGAAAGGTTCAAACATTTTTAAAGGGCATTCATAACCTTTAATAAAAGACTATATGTTGCCATAAGTGCTAAAACGTGCAGTGCTAAGCAAGAATTAATCTTATTTGTAAGTAATGAGCGTTTAAAAGGATCTATAGATTGGATATCACAAAATTGCCAACTATCTTTTTTTATAGTTGATCTTTTGTTAGAACCTTAATGGCAAAGAGCGTTCAAAGCATGTATTTGATCAGAGCCTATATAAATTAGATAAAAAATCTTAAGAAAATTTATTTTGCAAAATTTAGTGCCAGATCCTCTTTGAGTCGTATATTTTGTCGCACGTTTAGTTTGAAAACCAGATTGTTTGGTACAAACTTCCGGACTGAGGCATCTTTATAAGTGAAAACTTGACAGCATACGAGCATAGTATGATCAGAAACTTGTTCAACTTGTGTTAAAAAGATAAGAAAAGAACACCTTTTCAATTATAATTTTCTAATTGATGGCTGGACTTTTATGCAATAGTTGAACGAGTTAGTCTTGAACTGGTATCATTTCCTATTTGTTCCTGTTTGATTCAATCAACCAGGTGCCCTTCTTTTAAGCGTAGGCGATCATGACCTTTTACGCATGACCTCGAAGCCACTGTTTTGGTACAACTTTTCTCCCTCTTTTCCATTAGACTTACCATTCTTGCAGATGCGAATCTTTTATGTGGAATGTTTAAGATATCTTTCAATAGTTTTACGTTTTAGTTTATGTTCAACACGAAAATTTTAAATCTTCCAATTTTTAAAGCTCATTTCTATATAACAATTTAGATTTTAAAAAAGTATGCCATGTTTGAAAGCAAGGATTATTTTTAAGACATAAACATAATCACGCACTTGAAAATGTCAAATTTTAGAAAACTGATCCTTTGATCCTCAATTTGCACTGAATCTATCGACTTGAATCACCTCAAGAATTCGATCAACTGTTGTGACAAAAGTCAAATCATTATCGTGCATGATGACTAGGCTTGAAAGCAATATCCAGTCAAACAAAATCACAAATCTATCTTCAGTGATATATACAGTTTTGTATCCTGTGAGCTCTGGCCTAGTTAGGACGCAGATTTGCCGTGAGATTTTGTGGCTTACAATCGTCTTAAAATCATTGTATTTGGATTAATCAAAGAAGATATCAAATTCCCCATTTTTGCTCTAACAAGGCATTTTATTGCTCTGAAACAGCCTGCAGTAGAGACTCAAGTGTGATATTATCCTTTGAACAATGAGACAAAAAAATTGGATTATCCGGAACTTGACTGGTTTGATATCTAACTCAGCAATGAATGTAACAGTTGCGATTAGATGAGAGGTGTCACAACTTTATCTTCGTTTTTCTACATTGTTCAGAACCAACGTCGGCATCACATTGTTTTCTACATTATGATCGCTCTTTACATTTACCTCAATCTCCTTATCACTTCAATTTTCTCGCAACATTGTCATAAAATTACATTGTCGAGGTGAAAAGGTTATATGTCAGCTCAACATGAATCTGAGCTTGATATGCCAGATAGCTATGCCCCTAATGCAATGAGACTTTAGCTGAAAACTGCCTTATGAAAATGTGAGGTTACCCCGCTTACCCAGCTTAATTGCGTAGTTGTCAAAATTGTGCTCTTCTTATTTTTAAGTTCAGAATTCATCCCTCAATCCAAACTTTTTAAAGGTCAACTATTAAGTCGCACTGTGCTAAGGGTTTAATAGCTCTTTTACCCGCTGACAGGTTTAAATGCAAGGAGTTATCTCTTGCTAAGAGGAAAACGAGCAGCTCAACGCTGCTTCGCGGCGCTATGTCCATCCTGTTTTATTTGTAAATATACCAAAGGAATTATGAATTGATTAAACCCGAGCTCGTATCGACATTTTTTTTATTCTGAAGTAATGCTTTTCTTTTTTTTTTTTTTTTTTTTTACATTTTTTGATGGTTTACTGGGGTTAATAACTTTATAATTATGTGCATTAAGAGAATTTCCTCTTCATCTGTGAAGAATTTTTAGTTAAGTCTTCTGCCCAAGTGTAATATGACTAATAGTATTTGCTCGGACAGACCCACCGCATTAAACTCTTATATTGTTTGTAGCTGCACTTAACTTCAATTAGCATTAGGTACAATTTAAAGCACAATGACTTTTTTTAAGGCATGTGTTGTTGGGGAGAGTACCGTTGAAGAAATGGGGCTGAGTTTCACAATTGGAACGCAACAGACCAAGGCACAAAGGTTTTCAAATCAGCCTTTTTCGTCTCCCTGTTGCTTTCTCGTTATTTGTTTGATGCAACCAGTCCACAACAAAGTGGTCTCATGCTTTTTCACATATCCATTAAAGGAGGTTTTAGATCTAGAATGCAATAGGCTTAGCCGATATTGAATAGGCGGTTCTCATTTTAAACCCAACTCTAGAATTATTTTAACCAAGTACTGGTAAAGCGTTTAGTAGATTTTTTTTTTTTTTGAAATGGCGATAGCGATAGACTCAGGTAAGAAAAGAATGTTTGTGGTAATCTATATGACAATGATGGCCTTCCTCCTCACACCCCACGCCGTTTTCTTCAGCATGGATCCAAGTTCGATGCCGACTCATCATTTTTTTGGAGTTGGAGTATAGAACTGTATGGCATAAAAAAAAAGAAAAAAAAAAAAAAAAGAAAAAAGACTCGTATTGGGGTCTTATGATAGTGAAAGACAAGGGCAAAAGAGTTCGAATGTATCGATTCCTACATTTTTTGTTTGGTTTCTCGCATTTTTTTTTTTTTTTTTTTTTGGGAGGGGGGATATTTTAATACTTTGATATACCTTTACTTTTAGGTAAGAATTATCTACCAGAAGTTACAGAGATGGCAAGTAAAAGGAATGTAGAGAGCTACTCTACCGTAAAAATGTCAAAGGATAGACATACATGAAAATTTCATCCCTCCAGAAAACAATTATAAAATATGTAAGATTAAAAATGGCTGTATTAAGGCATTTTTACTTCAGAGGAAGAGAAAATGTCCAATTTTGGAGTAGAGAAGGGAAAGAAACAAACAAGAGTGACTAAAGGAATGGAAATAAAAATTGATTTTTAGGTTACAACCACAAGTTCGGCTTTCCGCAAAAGTTTAAAACAATTTTTGAACTGTCTAAGACGACTTGTTCCAAACAATATTGGAGCCTGCAGCTGTCCACATTATAAAAAAAAAAACAACAGTTAATCGAAAATTTCAAAGGATGATTAGTTTTTTGTGCACATAGAGAAAAGTTTGATGTTTTTGTGCTGCACATAAAAATGAGGATGAAATCAAAGTGTAAAGCTTTCGTTGCATAGAATCAATATGCTAGATTGAGTAATTTTCAGGGGTTTAGCTGAAAATATAATTACCTTTTTACCTCTGATCGCGACACAGATATTCCATTACCATCTTCGACGATGTATCATCGCGGTCATCAAAAAAAAAAAATTTTTTTTTGAGCAAACAGACGTGAGCTATATTTTTAAAAGTCTATTCTCGTTTGTTTGGTTTTTTTTTAACCGCTTAAACAACTACCTGGACGGGCGCAAATATATAAAATTAACATATGTTTCATCAACCTTTTCAGCAGTTAATTGCACTTAGCGGAATTATGTTGAAGCGGTTCTACCAAAAGCTACGCTGACACATTGATAGTTAAAATTAATGTCTTCTTTTGTCAGCGACATTTTTTGGTTGAAGAAGACATCTCTGTTGGAGCCCTTCTGGTAATCAATACCATTAATGCTTTTTATAGGTGCAAGGTTGCATACCGGCAGTGTATTTTGCAAAAATATCTTGGTTTTGTTCCTACATCATATTGTTATTAATTAGGATTAAATGATGGGAACAAACCTTAATAGATTATCGCAGCTTAAGATAATATAAAATCATACAAGTAAGACAGATACAGCACTATGGATCAAAGTGGAAGAAAGAGTCTTAACAATTCTTTAGAATAACAGGAGAGCATGTGTTAAGAAATCAAGAAACATGGTTGCTTGTCAAACGACAGTATACCAACCATACAATTTATTAAAAAGTGTGCAGCTCCAACGGTCCATTATTTGAAGATGCACCATTAAATTGCAGTTTGGGAGAATCAAAACGACTAAATTTTTAAAACCCAGCAATAGTCTGTCAATGTCGCATTTCAAAATAGTTCCAAATGACGTTGGGAAAAGCATAAGAAAAGTTACAAAATTTGTAACATCATTTCTCGAAATAAGTAGTCTTTTCAGTATTTTGGTGTATGTAAAAATGTGTTTAATGAAGAATAACATTTGAACACGGTAAACTTTTATTTTGTCAAACATTGTATAAATGCAATTAACATGACATGTGAAAACATTGAAAACATTGATGGGAGACATAAAGTTGTAATAGAGTTTCAGATGAATATGTAATTAAAGTTATGTAAAAAAAATGAAAGCATAAACAATTTGATTTACAGAAATAAATCGTTAAGTAGCTTTACAATGATTGAAACTTTTTAATATCGTCTGTCATCTTAGCTCCGGTTCATTTTTCTTTCAACCATGCAATATGATTCATGCATGAACTGAGTAGGCTTTGTTGTTTTCAACAGCCCAAAGAAAAACATTTCGTCATGTCTTTAAACATTGTTATATATAAGTATTTATAGAAATATGTAAAGACCTTTAAAATCGTAAAAAAACGAACAATGTCTGTAAGAGAAATTTACCTAAAAATAGAAAGGGAGAAATATGGACCGAAAGATTAGAAACTGCTATACAGATTTGCGCTTATCCAAACATCTAAGCTGTCTGTGGCTAAAAGTTTGTTCGCTTTTTTGTAATATGAATCTCTTGCTGGCTTTAATAAATTTGATAGACATTTTTATATTATGCAATTTAATAGTGATCTTTGAACCTATAAGAAGCATTTTCGGTTAGATGTAGATTTTTGATATATCATATTTAAAACATTGCTCAACATGAAAATTCAATCAAGCACGTGAAAATTACTTAAATGTTATTAAAGAATAGATAAGATAGATTTATAAGAAAACAAACTTAAAAAAATACAGTTTGGTCAACGCTGTGATAGTTAATCATATATTACGCTTTAACCATTCCTTAGTGAATACTTCAAACAAACTTTTTTTTTTTAACAATGGCTTTCATTCCAAGCAGACGGTACCGATTTCAACAGTGATCCAAAATCTGTTTGCTATATTATTCAAACTTTGAAATATAAATGCCAACATGTACAAAATAAAATTTCATGGATTCATTAAATAATAATAATAATAATAATAATAATAATAATAATAATAATAATAATAATAATAATAATAATAATAATAATAATAATAATAATAATAATAATAATAATAATAATAATAATAATAATAATAATAATAATAATAATAATAATAATAATCATAATAATAATAATAATACCTCTTTTTATGCTCAAAAAGACTTTTAACCTCTGTTCTGTCACGTCTATGGCTTAAAACTTTTATGTTAAAACTGAAGCCTACTGTTTTGGGTAACAAAAAAAAAAAAAACAATTTAATTAAGTTAGTATAACTTTCATTTCAAGAAGATGCTCAAGCAATACCATCTGACTTTGTTCACGGTCACAAACCCATCTGATCACAAACCACACTCTTTATTTGGCTCAAAGTTTATTTTGCAGTTAATAAAGGTTCCTCTGGTTTCAACTTAAATAAGGTATTTATGCTGCTCCTTTGTCCATCCAAAGTCAAATATCATCATTTACCAAAACAGAACAAATATTTATTCAGAAACTTTGAAATGAGTGATTTTTTCCCTATGCACATGCACATGATTGAAGGCTTGTGATCTTTATTGATGTAATTAATCAAATGGTACAGATATTTATCTTTCACAACAATTTGAACCATGATAATCATTTCATAATTTAATTATAAAATAATTTTAGTATTTGTAGGAGTAGTAGTCGTAGACGTAGATGTTGTAAAAGCAGCAGCAGCAGTAGTAGTAGTAGTAGTAGTAGTAGTAGTAGTAGTAGTAGTAGTAGTAGTAGTAGTAGTAGTAGTAGTAGTAGTAGTAGTAGTAGTAGTAGTAGTAGTAGTAGTAGTAGTAGTAGTAGTAGTAGTAGTAGTAGTAGTAGTAGTAGTAGTAGTAGTACTTGTAGTTGTAGTAGTAGTAGTAGTAGTAGCAGCAGCAGCAGCAGCAGTAGTAGTAGTAGTAGTAGTAGTAGTAGTAGTAGTAATAGTAGTAGTAATAATAGTAGTAGTAGTAGTAGTAGTAGTAGTAGTAGTAGTAGTAGTAGTAGTAGTAGTAGTAGTAGTAGTAGTAGTAGTAGTAGTAGTAGTAGTAGTAGTAGTAGTAGTAGTAGTGGTGGTAGTAGTTGTGGTGGTTGGTAGGGGAGCAGCTGTTTATACGATTATTAGCATTCATCAAACAAAGCTTCTTTCAAACAGGACCAAAACTGCTCCGACCCGCCGTCATAAATCAGACATCGATGAGCTTGTCCTTGGAGAAATACAGATATTTCACGTGGGAAACTCCTCACAAGCTGCATTGGCGAGTCCTGCCTTGAAACCTGTCCCGCATCGTGGCGTAGTTGTGAAATAGGTAAATATGCTTCTTCTCTGTCGTTTTCTTCTTCGTCATCTTCAAGGGACGGTAATGGGGTACCCTGAAAAGTCAGATAAAATTAAAAAAAAAAACTTGCAGGAGATGGGAGGGCAGGAGAGATCGATTATATCAAAGAAATACTTGTACTTTGTATTTTATATTGCACATTTATTTGTCACGATCTAACATCTATGATAAGATTCTATTTCTAGGAAAAAACCTAAAGGCAATAATTGTTTCTTTTAAAACTTAAGAAAAACATATTTTTTTGTGGTTACACAATAGTAAAAATAAACCGCAGTTAATAAAAAAGAGACCTAAAGACCGAGAAAAATTGGTGTATGAGCGATAGAGTGTCTCAAAGGAAAGGTGGGAAGAGGGATGGGGAAGCAGATGCAAACATATCGAGAAACACAGACACAAGCACTGGAGAGAGGTAAGATAATGCAAGGTAGGGAAGGGGTTTCTTGAGGTGGAAAATGCCAACCATCTATCTAAAAACTGCCTATGATGGAGATTTTTTGATTCTTGTAATAGAAGTTTTTGCTCCGGTTTATGCCTCTAATTGGACTTACATGGCTTTGCATTTACCTACTCATTTTACAGGAAAAAAATTATTCAAAAGTCTCTTTGAACAAACCCTTTGAGCAAGTAAAATGATGTGGTTTATAGATTTTCATCTTGTCGTTCTAAGAGGTATCGACTCTGAACACCGATATTTTGTCAGTTCTTTTGAACGATTCACGATTATCAATCAAATCACCATAGGCTAACAGGAACAAAACGTTGATTTATGCTTAAGCTTATGTTTTGATAGAATTTCGAAAAGTTTCTGTTTGCGTCTGTCATCATTAATAAAATGAATCGATTCTTCTAGAGTTTCGTTGGTGTGTCGAATAACACTATGCAAAAGACATACAAATCTCATCGTGATACCGAAATGCCGTTTATAAAAAGGAAAACGAGAGCGAAAAAAGATAAGGCTTAAGGTTATCTTAAATTGAATAAGCGATACTGACTTCAAGTTTTCCCATTAACTGTATTTAAAGTATTAAATGCATCGCAAAATTCAAAGCTGAGTAAGAATTAGTTATTTTTAACTTGTTTTCACAAGCGACAGCGATTGAAAAAGAATTCTAAGCTTTTTTAAAATTTTATCGACTTGCCACTTTCTAAAAAGGTAAAAGAAAGATGATTTGCTGTCTCTAGTTTTGTCATTGGGAAACATAAAAATCAATGTACTTTAACCTTGTTTATTTTTTATTGAACACTTGCTAATTAGTTCTTTAGTTCCAGTTTAAATTGCCTTACCGACTGATCACATGCATCAGTCTCATGAGTAGTGAATCCCTTTCCACATTGAAGCAGAAGGACTGGAACAAGAATACGTCTGCGCATGTGTAGTTCGTGCATAATAGCCAGATTTATTTCTAACTCGCGGTAAAAATCCTGTGAGGGAAAAAAGATACAAACATGGCAGTATAACTTAATCAAAAAGAGAAATGCAGAAAAAAATGACTGGTGTGTAATGAGCAAATGCCCACTACTGAAAATTATCTTTACTAGGTTGTTGTTTTTTACCATTACCAAGACACGTCTTTTTTAGGTCCGTTCTTTATCAAGTTGCACGATGCAAGCAGCAGAAAGGTGGGTCAACAAAATCACCCTCCTGAATAGAATTTTTCACGAAACAGCTTTTCCTAAACACCATTGACATAACAATATAAACGCTTTCCTTTTTCTTCTCTATTTTCTTAACTCAGCTGAGAGTAGAGCTAAAAATAAACTATCAAGGTTTGGGACTTTCAATGATTTGGCATTGAAAGCAATATTCATGAAGTCATTCCTGGTGCAATTTAGAGCAAAAATTCATTTAATCCTAAAGTTTTGTGAAATTTGCCTTATGAAAGCTATTTACTTAAGGCTGTATCATCAACAACACTGAGATACCGATACTCCTCCAGTAAAAAGAAATAAAATGTCCGTTGAACATAACTAGTAGGCTTTGTAGTAAAAACATGTTGTTTCTTTCTTAAAAAGAAATTAAACGATACTTTTTCGTAATTCAAGTTATACGAACTCAAATTGCACGATTCTATGATCAATGCACTTTGAAGTTTGAAACCACGTACTAGAATACCTTGATGACCGGATACTTATCTGCCGTATAACCGGATAGTTATTTGCCGTATAACCGGATACTTATCTGCCGTATAACCGGATACTTATCTGCCGTATAATCGGATATTTATTTGCCGTATAATCTGAACACGCCCAGTTAGAGCTAATCGACTGGTATTTTGACACAGTTTTAAATGGGAAAATTTATCTTTTTTTAGTCAACTTTCCTCAGTTTTGGAATTTACCCTCAAGTGTCTTCATTGATGTTACTTGAAGGGGACAAAAACAGAAAAGTGAAGGGGCCTCACTAAGTAGTTATAGTGGATTGATTTTCCCACTAAAGAAAGCTCACCTCATAACTTGCTCATTTTAATAGCCTTAATATATTTTTTTTTAATTTGTGCAAGATGAATATGTTATGGAAATTATGTAGAAAACAATCAGATGCCAGTATATAATTATATTATATTGTACAATATTATTAAACAGACATTTTGATCTGTCTAGATTCAAAATACTATTGAATTCTCAAAGATTTAAATGAAACCTAATGAAAAGTCATGAACTCTGCTCATTCATTAGAAGCAGAGAGGACCACCCCAGTATTATTTTGTTGTAGAATTTTTTTTCTTAATTTGCTCATTTGATCACTTTTGCAAAATAGAATTGGTGCACATCTGAGCATTGGAAGTACCAGCAGTAAACGGTTTCGCTTCCGCAGTGCAGACGTTATTGCTTTTAATTATAACAGCACATGGTTACTCTGGCATAAAGTAACCCCATTAAACGAGATGTTTTATAAAGTATTTTCAAAGAGGCCATTTTCGATTTTAGGTGAAAATGACAATAACTCTCACCCTTTTAACATACAACGATCACTAAGAATTACAAGTTTATTAAATAACTTCCCATATATACTGAGATGGATAAAGAAGTGGTCTTTATTTTGTTGTATTAATGCTCCAGTCCTCCCTTCCGTTAAAAATCAATAAGTACTATTTTTAGTACAGTCGATACATTTTAATGTATTTTGACATCCAAGTATAACACCAATCGCCCTTTTTTCTCCTCCATCCTCCTCCCCCCCTCTTCCTCCTCCATCCACCTCTCCCTCTTTCCCTTGTAAAATTGAACCTTTAAACTGATTCATCTTTCTTAAAACAAAGTCAATCAAAATAGTTTATCTCACACTGTCAAATATACCCTGTTCATTTTTAACATATCACATCATCGATTAAAACAAAAACTTTTAATTCATCCCTCATCGTAATATTGCATCTCGTTTATAACTGTTTTACAATACACATTTAACCTGAAACATATTCTTGCTGAAGAAGACCAATGTCTTGCGAGTGCTAGCAATAGCTCCAGCTATGCTTGATGTCAGGGGCCCTCCAGAGAAATCTACCTCTCCCAGAATATGAGATATACCCAGGTGTCGCAAACCAGGCAGAATTGTGTCTCGAAGCAAATTTCTACACGGTCGCTCCTCCTGGGAAGAAGAGGGGGAGAGAACTATGCTAGAATTTTGAATTTAGAATTGGATAATCATGAAGGAGACAGAAGCACTTGTATTTTATTTCATGAAATCTTAAAACTGGGTGTTGCAATTAATATTCTCAGAACGCACCTATGTATATATAAGCCTAGTCAAAGATAACTTCTCAAAGCATCAATCCAAAACGCATCTCAGTCACCACAGTCGCATCAAACGGTTCCAGATCTCAGATCTCGAAAGCACTACTTAAATCACGCAATTGTTAAAAAAAATACTTAGCTTCAGGTTAGCATGAGTTTTTAGACTTCTTGATTCATGTTGAAAGACAATAATAAACTAGAGTTCAATGTTACTTCAAAATTTGTTGGTATTACATTTATTGAGGAAAATTTATTCTCACTATTTTCCTTCCACTAGCGCAAAAGGAAAGAAAAAGAAACACTATTTTTTTTTTTATTTCGATCTAAAATTTCCCTCTTACATATCCACAACGTCCAATATCAAGAACTAGGTTAGAGGTAGTTATTCAAGAGATGGTGTTCTTAAATATTTAGTTTATTATATGCTTGTATAGATCTGCATTGTATAATGATCAAAGATCTTCAGAATCAAACGCATACCTGGTCGTATGTCACGAAAGTGTGAGCAACCGGTCTGTAGGTCACGAATGTAGAACCAATGTGGAGTCGGCTTTTTCCCAGGTAATAAAGATACTTCCACTGCCAGCGTTTGTAATGATAAACGGAAATGATTAGCACCAATGCTGACATAGTGATAAAACTTGTCAAAACGATGGTGAAGGTGGTCTCTGCAACACATTTCATTTCCAGCTCTAGAGCAAACTTCTCCAAGTGATCATAGCTCAGTTTGGAGCCATCAGCAAGGTAGCAGTGAAAAAGATGTATGTCGTGGAAGATTTCTGGGTGGTCAAGGAGCAGTCTAAGAAACAGGATATTACCACAGTCGCACTTAAGTTTGTTGCCTCTTATTCTAACTGAAAAATTAGCGTTTCTCATTTTCAGATCTACAAACTGACGGCAAGATGTCTCCGACAATTCTTCTAAGTTGTTCTCGGACAAATCCAATTTTTCTAATTTTCTTATACTATCTAAGCACGGATGGAAATAGCTTAACTCATTGTGCGACAGGTTCAGGGTCTGCAAATTCGGGTTTTGCGTGAAAGCCTGAGAGGACAGCTCTTTTATCGCGTTATAGCTTAGATCAAGTGTTCTTAAATTTCGGAGAGCAGAGAAAGTTACTCCTTTAACATCATCATAGAGTGATTGACCAAGAACGTTGTGGTGTAAAAGAAGAGTAGTAAGGCTGGGCATGTCAGAGAACATGAACGGACTCACTCGGAGGCACCAGTTATAAGATAAGTCCAAGTGCTGGAGCGATGGTACTCCTGTCAAAGGTCCGCCAAAACATTTAGCCCCATTCTTGGAATAGTCAAAATACTTAAGGACTTTATTGTTTACAACTTGGATACTCGGGATATTATATTTTGTATTGATGTCACTAGCGTAGAGATATTCTAGTTTATGAGGCAAAGGCGCGATTGTGGAATCAAAACTTTCTGTCTGAATCGATAAGTCATCACAGAAATGATTGTGTTTTAAAGTTTTTGCTCTTGAAATAAATGTGCCGTTCGCTTTTCTTTTTGTTTCAGTGTCAATTTCAACATCTCTTTCACTCGAAGTAAATAATTCATTTCTATCAGCATACTTATCAATGGGAAGACTCCTGTTTGTAAGTGTGTTTAGACTGTTTATTAAAGAATACTCTGTGGTATTTGTAAAGGAAATATGTCTCTGACTGTAATGTAATTGTTTTGTCGCTTTGAAGATTCGAAGGTTGTATAATGACACCAAGGACTCCAAAAATTCACCGTATTGTATTTTGTTATCTTGTAAGCTTATCAACTCTATTGTTCTTGGTAAATATGACATAGCCTCTGGGCTTATTTTATACAGTTGACATTCATCCAAAATCAAAACTCTCAAGGGTGTATTTGATAAATACATAAAGGTGGTGCTTTTTATAAAAATTAATCTTCCTGGTTTCACAACATGTGAAAGATTTAGTATGGTCAGTGTGGAATTTTGTAATCCTTTTGAACCTTCTTCAAAACCATTGATTCCTAGGTAATGGTTTCCAGATAAATCCAGTGTATGAATGTTTGGCACAAATCGGAAAGCGTCTGGAGGAATTTTACTAATAGAGCATGAAGACATATTTAAATCAAGAGGCTGCCTGGTTGCAAGATTAGCGAAGAAATTAGAAGGCATGGCCTCATTCATAATACAGAAAGATTCAACATCATGCTCATGGTCAGTACTAAAGTCCAAAAGGGATAGATTAGATAGTGACGCAAATCCGGGCCCTAACGGTCGAGGCTGGCCATCCAGTCTGAGCTGTTGTAACCAGGGCAGGATAGACAGTGCCTGGTCAGGGTAGGTGAATTCATCTGGTAGATCATTTTGGTTGCCTTGGAGATGTAAGATCTTTAATGATGAAAGCCCCTCAAATGCTCGAGGTTCGAATGTTTTTGCAACGTATTTAAGCAAATTTCTTTGGAGCGAGAGAAATCGAAGTGAGACGAGACCTTGAAAAGAACCATTTTTAATTTTGCTTAAATGATTTCGATAAAGAGTGAGATTTATAAGCCGAGACATATTAAGAAATATGTTCCCATCGATATTGCTGATTTTGTTCATTGAAAGGTCTAAGGTTAATAGTTTGCTCAAATTACTGAAGGCTCCAGGTTGTAAAATTTCCAAAATGCAATTTGACAAATTCAAATACCGTAAGGAAGCCAAGGGCGCGAGAGAGCAACCAGCAACAACACGAATCTTATTGCGAGAAAGGTTGAGTTCAGTGAGTAACTCGAGATGAGCAAAGCTGTGACAAGAGATGGTGTTTATATTGTTGTTTTGCAAATAAACTGTCTCAGACGTGAGTGGCAGCGATGGAATTTCGATCAGGCCTTTACTGGAGCAGTCAACAAGCGAAATTGTATTGTCTGATCTGAAGATACAATTGCAAGGTTCTGGACAAAGATTTGGTCCATGGGAAATGTGTGTCTTAGCATGTCTTATACCATTATGCCCCATTGATGGCTTTCTGCCATTTACTTTTGCCTTTAGAAAAGAACCTTGAATCAAAGTAGGGCGATACTTTGGATAGAAAGGGAGCTTATTGTTAACCTTCCGGTAAACTTGTCGTTCGTGGTTTGGTTGTCTTCTCAAGTTTGGAACCTTTTCCAAATCTACCTTTCGGGACATCTTTTGCTTTTTTCCAAATGCTTCAGCTGAAAATCTAGTAGTGCCGTGCTCTTCAGTTTTAAAAGCATCGATATTTATTGCGGCATTCAAAGTTGTTAAATTTTGTTTCGATTGGTTCTTTGTGTCAATATTTCCATTTCCTGAAACAGAAGGCCAAACTGAAGCAAGCAAAAGGCACATCTGAAATACAGACGACCTCATCTCTGTGGAAAAAAAAGAAGAAATGTTGAAATATTTAAGCTGCAAAATAATCAATTTCTGAAAGCTATAATATTATGAAAACATGAGCGATTAAGCGATTACAAATTGATAATTATGAAGACTCAAGCCAAATAAATACAATATATTCCGTGACCTTAATACGAATTTCAGGTTACAGATGAAACGCAAGAGGATCAGCTTTTAATTGAAAATTTGAATTAACGACATGTTAAGACATGAGCATTTACAGTACTGAGGCGATTGGTTTATTAAGAGGCGATTGATATTATTACTTCAACACGATAGGTAAGTCTGGTCATTATAATATGCACATAAACAGAAAATATAAAGCGAGAGGTGAACAACCTTTCTTCATTTTAGATTCAATTTCCAGTAGGGTCTTATCTCATCTTAAAATGGGTTGCGTGTCTCATTGCCCATGCCACTATCATTATTATTTTTATGTGACCTATTATGAATGAGTGAAGGGCTAAAAAGTAGATGCATAGGAGACAGAAACTAACATGCTTTACTGCAATGACAGGCTCAGT